>JAQQZZ010064439.1:0-22900 GCA_030265115.1 Mopalia vespertina | reverse complement strand
TGGAGGTTACTATATATGAGAGAGGGTAGTAAACATTTGATAAATTCACCATAATTTGTTGGGTAAAAGTTGATGTTTTAAAACTTCATATAATAATTGAATAGTGGAATGTAGCGTCAGACAGTATTATTTGAACAGGTCATATCCAAACCAGCTAAAAAAAACAATGAAAATTGGTTTTATTTTGTTTAATTTGGACTTGACATTTGACCTCGGGTTATTTCACTTATACGATGGTGTGCCAGCATGAGACCAATGACTTTTTGAATGGGTAACATTTTTTAATTTTGGTTGAATTAAGACCCGATCCTCTGCTGGGTGTATATAGACATAGAACTTGACCTAGTTTTTAAAAAAAAATTTATACATGCACGCGCTTATGTGAAGTGTTTATTGATCTGTACAGGCGAGTTTATTCATTTAACAAGTAAATGCAACAGAACCGAAACCAAACTATAGATATTTTTACCCCAAAAGGTCATATTTGATAATACGTTATAGCTCAAACACGTGTTGTTGTTTACAATTGTTAAGTCCATCCACGCTGTGATGCGACGAGTATCACTGTGCGCTGAAAGCTGGTTTCCGAAATGGTTCGTTGATACCTTAGAGTTGGAATCTCCGCAGGTAGGTCCACGAATAATGTTTAGAATGTGTGAACGTTTTAGAAACAATGCCGTCTATACTACTGAATATGCTGTTTCGAACTTTTAGTTAATGGACTTCTGATAATATATATGATGCTTAGAGCTACAATGGCCTAGGAGGCTCCTGGACCCTCGAATGCTGTGTCAATCGAACCCCTTCATCACTCAACTCTGGTGACTGGCTAGCACAATGTATAGGCGTCTATCATTTAACGTATAGAACCTTGTCAAACCTTGATAGTAGCAACCTCGGTGTAAACTAGGTCACCTGATGACGATATAAATGTCTTAATTTAAAAAAAAAAACTTCTGGACTTCTTTAAATTTGCTTTCTGGAATATGTCCGTTGAATATGGTTTATTCATATTATAAATACTGATGATAGTAGGCAGGCGTATTATATGCACGCTTCACTCTTGTTTATGGATAACATCTTGATAACATGCAACGTTTCGATTTACCTCTAAAATCGGTCTGACGCTAATGTACTGTTCAGTATGTACTTAGGATTCTCATGGAGCTCTTTATAGCTCCATGGGATTCTACATGCCTATCAAACAAGTAATATATCGTAATGTATTATAATGGTTATAATGGACGACATTTAATGTCGATGGAATATGAAATCGTTCAGGGTGTCCACTTCAAAGGCAGTCAAAAACGTTAAACTACAATGAATTTCCCGATGTCGTAAGACGTGTTATAGGCAACGGAGTTAATCTATGGTGGGCCAAGTGCGTCTTAAGTCGACAATTTATTACGTCAGCGTTTATAAATGACTAGGCGTCTAACCAACCAATCAGATCGCCTGATGTCAACGAAAACAACGTTGCAATTTTTGTCTCCCGCCAAATTTTGTTATCCTACGTGAACTTGGTCGAAATGCATGCGTCATAAATTTTCTGTCATGTGTGTTGTTAAAAAATGACGTCCTCAAATTATTTGCAATGTAAGATTGTGTTAAAGTCATGTAACACATAATATAGTCGCGTAATATAGTATTATAGTGTCGACTTATGACGCACCATGTCGGAACTCCTTCGACACTTTCCGTACCGCTACTGTTAACTCGGAGTTGAATGGAAACAATAATATTATACGAAAACGAGTAATGTTAACCGCCGGATGTTTTGTGCGCATGCGTGGAAATCAACCAAAGTATTCAGCGGATTTGTATAAAAATATACACATCAAACAAGCTCGTTTCTCCGGTAAAATCACATGTAAACAAAACACTGATCCTTTTGTATGTCTGACTTGTTCCAAATAATTAAAATTTCGTCCGCTGTAAGTATTTTAATAATGATGTAGCTCCAATGACGTCATCATAACAACACAAGAATAGCCTTTAGACGTAAACAATAAACACGTGGATAACTCAATCATATATTGAAAGTAAATCCATGCGAGTTACCTTCCGTGAAATGTACCGCTTTCCATCAGAGATAATTTACGGTACGGAAATGGCCGAGGATGTTCAGACATGATGACGCACTTGCCCCACCATATATTAATCTGCGGTGATTAAGTCTATAAGGCAGGGTTTGGGAAATGTAGCCATTTTCATCGTCTTGTTTGTGTTTTAGGATTTCAAAGTAGCAGCAAAAGCTAATTCAATTTATGGACATAAATATGATATCGTCTTATGGGAGAGTTTTTAGCTGCAACGATCGTCTGACATTCGTTGTGTTGTCGTTTCTAAACGTCAGCTTATGTAATGATAGCTCTGGGTAGTACACAGCCTCCCTACCCTCGTGAGTCTAGCGTAGTCAATAACGAGCTAATGTAAAGACTATTTAAAGAAGCCAATAAAATCTTTGGGTATTTAATAGATCTAAATACCTGAGTTTTACTTGATTTCTAGGCAGGATATCCATGTTTATAGTAGTAGAAATTTGTTAGATTTAAATATCATCTCACTTCTCTCAGTTTCTGGTTGACACGATACCGATACCAACGACAACTCGAAAGGAAGGTGCATGCACTACGCTCGCATGCAAAAGAAAAGAAATATTGCAGCTAGGTAGGTAAACTTGTGTTTAGTGTTTGAGAGGCCGGGACGTAGGGCTACGGGCGATCGAAGGAACTATAACCCCATACATTGTGCTAGGGTACTCTCGGAACTAAGGGGAAACACAAACAATGGAGCTATAATAGCTGTATAGCTCCATGCACAGACTATAAGCTGATCTGTTTTGTGATGTCTTGTCTTTTTCTGTTGCCAGTGACGTACGTCGAGGGTGGTTTCTTTCACCCATTGGCCTTGGACGCCGTGATCATACGTACTTAATTTACGCAAGGCGGTGAAGCCCCAGTCAGCAAACGAACAAACAATTTAAATCCGTACAAGAACAAAACACATCGGTATTAAAAGAAACCAACCCAAGGCTTTGTGTCCAATTTACATGTGGATATACCCTATTTAAAGTTATGCACAGCCGATGTGTAACAATTTAAAGAACATATAAGCTAAGCGTGTCAAAAGCGATGCTCAGCTGATTTCCGTAGTCTTGTTTGGTTTTGTTTTTAATGAGCCCGCTTTGTGACGTTTCCATATGAAGCTTTACGTCACTCTGTTACGTCACTTGACAACAAAATGACGGACATCGTTTGGTTAACTCGAACACGCTTCACTTCCGTTTTGATGCCGTGATACATTGATTTAGACTTGTTACTAACAAAAAAACTGAAGTTTTCAATTATATAACGTACATATCCTCCTATTTTAATACTACTGCTTTATATTATGGTGTTCATGGTAATATTTTAAGATGTAATCGATCGTTTGTTAACATCTTACAATGGGATGGATCCCTTATCCATGATGTCATCCTTATATTTGTGGACGTCATTTGTTGGCTATATGATGAAGTCCTAAAGTGTGGGTGAGTGATATTAAAATTTTATTTTTTTAAAGCTGCTACTTATGTTTATGTATTTGGGCAGCATGGAACTTATTCGTCAAAATGGACAATGATGTACACAAATGCACTATCGGAGTGGGATTCGTTGGCTGTCCAATATGACAGGTTGAAAATTGGTATGCGACAATGAAATTGCATTTTTGCATGACGTTTGTTTGATTTGTTGTTGGTTGTTTATGATGATATAGATATGTGTGATTCACACCAGCAGTGTGGCCTGCGGCTTTGGTTCGGTGGTTAGCGTATCGGTTTACTAATCCTCCTTCGACGTTCCTCTCACAGGTTCGAGTCTCTCTTTCGACCTCAGGTACATATGAGTCACACGGTGTGGCTCCGGCAATCGTGGGGTTTTTTTTTTTTAAGAAGTCTTCTCCCGGTTTTCTACCATGATCTTAAAGTAAGACAGAGAAAGAAATGGATAATCCGTCGACATATTTAAGTGAAATACCATTGAGTACGACGTTAAATCCTCAGACAAACACGGTATGGAGGAAGACAATTAAACAAACACCTATTAGACTAACCGATGTGGATTTGAGTTCAAATCATTCTCTCTTTCATCGAGACTTCGATTTACTAGGCCCATCCACTAGCGGCAGAAGATAACTTTTAAGCTTCATGTGACCTATATTCGTTTTTAAATGCGCTTCCATTTGCATTATTCAGTTCATTAAGATACGTATTCGCATCTACCATTTTCATCAACTAGGACAGATGCCATAGACACAATGTGACATGCAGTCACGTTACATTAATTTGTTCTTACTCTGTGTTAATTGTGATATTAAGTCCGTGTCTGTCTGCCTAAACATAGTTATACAGTGTACAGTCAGTTATACATGCAATGAGCTAATGTTTTGTATTAAACGTACTCCTCCATATACTGCGACAAACACTCGAGCGTATTAGTCAGCTTTATAAGGTTGGGTCTTCTTTCTCTCCGTAGGTACAATGGAACAGGACTTGACTCGGCGTATATAGTTTGAAATCAATCGCCATTCATACAGGACCGGTTGGCTTCATCGTGTCTACACACGTCGTTGTCAAGTGAGGCGTACGAATACCACAGCATATGGTAAACAAACGGACAGAGAGCGACCAGCAATTTAAACCAACGGCTGTGTAACTGCTAACTTTCTATCATTGGGGCAGTATATTTCACAGGTAGAACAAGGAGATCTTTCTGGTGTTAAACAGTCGACACGGAGTGGATCATTTTTATCTACATAGCCTGGCCTCAATATGAACGTGTTTGTGTGAATATTTTTGTGAGTAAGCTTATAGAATGTGTTAAATTGACCAGGTGTAAACAGTATCTTAAAGTGTCCGGTGTAATCTGGAATAATGGAATCATCAAGGAAGTACCGTTTGTCAGCTAGTTTACCGCGCACTAACTCAGGCTCTCAAGAACCGATGATTATATCAAATGGATTCCACTGTGATAACCCGGCGGTTGTTGTGGGAGAGGATTGCTCTAACCAAGTACAAACCGTTATACAGATGACGTGTCTAACTAATGTACCACTGCAGGTGCAAACTGGAGCTACTTTGACATATCATGACATTAATTACGAAGTGAATGTTCGAAATAAGGGTTGTTGTAAAGGATCTCATAAGAAACAAATCTTGACAAGTATCAGGTAATATTTATGGCATATCATCACGATCTGTTGTATTTCTATATTTCTTTACTTCTTCTATACTAGTGGGTGATCTTCATCAACACAACCGCATATGCGGAGATTTTGTGATGCATTTTGGTGGCATGTGCTACAACAAGAATTAATAATTTTATGTAGCTGCTAGATATTTAAAGCATTGTTCAAGGCGATTTTGATTTGATTTGATACTTTTATTCACCAAAGAAATTTATATTAAATACAACTACATATTTGTAAACTATTGTTTGGCGGGAATAAAGTCCCGAGAGGACTTGTTTTATCCCAAGGTAATTTGTTGTTGTTTAAAGGAAGTCATTTAGATATATATAATGGCATTATATAGACGGTATATATGTTTGGACAGCAGCCAACTGCTGTCGTTTTACTGACTCACAACTGACGTGAACGTATATAAAGTCTCACCTGCTTTTCATGGGCTACAATATAATATTGGATTGAATAAAGTATCTGGTGAGATCACCGATTATAAATAATGAGCCCAAACCGGTTCAATTGATCAACCGAAGGTAAGTCTTCACACACACAAAAAAAGTTAGCACAGTCAACTTGCAAAATTAACATGAATGTTGTTTTTTTAGATGTGAACTCCGTTTTTGGGTTCTAGGTAAGAGATCTAAGAGTTGGGTGTGTTAACTGCTTAATACTCGCGTGTTAGCAGGCGTGGGTTTAAGGCCTTAGTTTCTTGATTTACTCAGGAATGAATCTATATGTGACCTCAATTATATCACCACTTAGACATTCCAGTCAGTCCCACACCTCTTACATTGTTAAGACATACACCTCTATGGCTATACATAAATATGTAGTGTATAATTTGCCGTATAGATGGGTCAGCGGGCGGATCTCCCCATGCGCATCATATATCTCTATACATGTATATATCTCCGTACACCGTACACAGTCGTATAAGAAGGACACATGTCGACTTGCGTTATTTTAGTTATTTGAATAGCAATGGCTACACATAGGGTGGAACACTGTGAAGATGTATCATGTATACATGCAGCTGGTTGAGATCCACTTTTGTATTTTTTTGGCTTATTATTATATGCACTTCTATTAAGATATCGTTGTAAATGTTTCACCAGATATTGATGATTTTAATTATTCACATGCCTATCCTCTGTGTACATGGTTACGGGCTATTGATCCAGGCCCGCTACAAGCCAGGTGCTCGGATCGATGGTTTCCATGACAATACCTGTGGGCCAGAAATATGACAGCCTGGGACATACGAAACGCCTGCTGTTGGAAATTTAACTGCGAGAAATACACCTCACGTTTCGGCTCGTTTATAAATGTTCTCTTTTATCATGCAGTAGACAGTTAAGCATGTCAACAGTAGACAGTAGGTTGGGTTTTTTGGGAGGTTTTTGTGTGATCTAACTCAGGTATTTAATGAACAGGGTTAAGCTGCCTATGAATGCACCTGTACTCCATGCGTGGCTGTCTCACACGCAATGGGACAGAATAAAGCTACGGCACTATAAACTAAGGTTTTATTGAGAAAATTTATTTTACTATGAAGTAAACAATGTCCAATGAATTCTACATACTACAACACATGTGACATGATCATTGAGTAAATACAAGAAAATAAAGACACTTATGACCATGACCATATATATTTAGGCTTACAGTTTATCCGAAGAAGGATTATTATTTTTAAATGTTTGTAAAAATTAATTATAATAAGGAATAGATGCGTATTAGTACAGTACGTCTACAGTGCCCTTTGGTGGTCGAGGGTTACCTGACACTACTTAGTTACCAGTCCAGACAGGTGTGTGTATGCGGGCACCCATGCAGTAATTTAACCAAATGGAACACCCTTCACTTATCAGAACAAGTTATGATCACGACACAATGCTAAAGCAATTGGTCACTGAAACTTAATTGCTATAAACGGACAAAAGAAAAGAAAATCTGTACAGGGGTTCATAGACGTACAAATATTAAGCTTTTTACTGTAAAAAAAAAAATGATTTTTTTTTTGTGTCATATAGAATTTTTTTCGTTTTTTAATGCCCAACTATTTATTTTTATCATACTTAAACATTAGAAATGATGCGTTTAAATGATGTCTAAAATTGAGTTTATATTCTCCAGCTTAACTACCCATTTAGGTGAGTTAAACTGTACTTCTAGGAACCCCTGCTGTAGTGCATATGTTTTCCACTTATTCATCTGGTTTTGCCTCATACATGCTCAGTGTGCATCGATAAACATCACGAATATATGTGCAACTTTACTTATTGTATGGGACTCGATCATCCGGTCAGTGGCTGCCGGATGTATATTGTGATCCCAGATATAACCATATACACTGGAGGCTCCAAATAATTGAAGTTCGATCGCTTTCCTTACAATTGAATTTTAGCAGCACAATTAAAATTTATTGACTATAGGATTTTATGTTATCAGGGTATGATGTAGGCTTTTAATAAACAAATAAAGAAAATTTATTCAAATGAATTTTAGCAGATATTTGATAGTTCGGCCAGAAATGTTACTTTAAAACAGTTAGATGAAATTATCACGGTGTTTAAGCCGATTCTAAAATTTAATCACTATACTCAACACTCACGCCAATTAGACTAAAAATTGAGGATAAAACCCCTTAACGTCACTCGTTATGCCGTATATTATACGTTTGTTCGTTAATAAAATGTCGGTCATTTTGTGGTAAACCAGAAATATACTTTATTCTCAGGTATGTCTTTCATATCTCATATTAAACCTCGATATATGGACAGACTCAGAGACGACCTCTTGAAGACATGTCCCGACGCTGGCTTATAATATATATTTTTATTGTCAATTTATTAAAACGTTAGTCTAATTGGTTACTCTATTATCTTTTCCTGAAATTAGAGTTCATTATCAACTATATTTATTCTAAAAGTTTATGGATGATGGCCAGACCAACAGGGCGAGATATTGCTCAATCCTTTTTTTGGTTGTTTGTACTTGGTGACATATATACGTATAAAGCCAGGACTGTGCAAATAGGGAACATGGGGCGTCATTCTGAGAAGAGCTATTTGGCACGGCTTTGTCCGATCACACTGTACAAACATGTTTTACATAAACAATATGTACGAGTCATGCATGTTAGATTTGTTAAACAATATTGAGAAGGTGTGTGTGGATTGGGGGGGGGGGGGGGGGGGGGGTTTCTTTTTTCGCTTGCATGACTCTTGGTGACGATTTTCTGTCAAACAACTGGCAACATAATTGTAGCAATCGTTTGTATTCTAGCACATAAAGTGAAAGGATTATCCAGAAATTTAGAGAAAAAAAAAAATAAATTGTATATATGAGCTTACACGTGCTATTTGCATTACTTAATAATATGTGCTATAGTCTTCTAATCCAAATCCTTTCCTGCAAGGAATATCATACATCAAACACGTTAGTCTTATACAAATGTGATGGATTTTTTGTTGTGTAAAACTTTAACGTTTAGAAGCACTTGCAACTCGAATTGGTGACTGGGTTCCAATGTCAGTCGTTCAATGGCAATGGCAGCTTCACGTATACATGCATGTGTTTTGCTGTCCCGGATGGAAAGACCGATTAAAGCTTGAACACTTTTCTCTCAGTCTTAACATTGAACATTGGATTTGATCATGTCATGCACAGTACACAGTGGGATTAAAAATTACATCATTATAATTTTATATTTGAAAGAACACGTGCGTTTAAATCTATATCGAAACCTGTTTGATGCCTTTAGAAGACGCCATAATGTATTCGATTACTATGACGAGATTGTGATAACAGGAGGTAAATTTGTCTTCCATTTTTATTTTACAAACAGTGGTAAATGTGGTCCAGGAATGAACGCAATTTTAGGCCCCACTGGAAGTGGCAAATCTTCGTAAGTTTATTATGAATTTCATTTATATAATTTTCCTCACCTTATATATGAGCCAATATGAAATAGAATATCATAATAAATGAATTATTAGCGTTGCTGGGTGAAACTGAACTGTAAACTTGTGTACAGCTATTTCAATAATGGGAAATTTTGTAGAAGAAATGTTAACTGTATCGACAATTATTACATAAATTTATTCAAATGTTTACTTCTCTTGTCCATCAAAACATCAATGATTTATACAGCATTGATGCATGCTTTTAAAATGAGCGGGTCTGTAAGATTATGTTAGTTAGCCTCATTTCTGTTGACTATACAAATCGAGCAAAATACGTAAGTTCAAGACATTCTGTAAAGTTCAAGCTTGTAGGGAAAAATTAATGATCATTCAAATTAAATGTAAGCATATATATAAATGCTTTTTTTCTCTCTCTCTCTCCATTGGAGGCCCTCTTGGCTATAGCAATTTCATGAACTAGTGTCCCATTCTCGGAGATCCATATTTAACTGATATTTTCATGCTTCTATTTATATGCCATGTGTTGTATCATTCGGGTATGTGTTTTGCGTTGCAGATTACTTGATGTATTGGCAGGCCGCAAAGATCCGAATGGATTGTCTGGTAATATACTCATTGACGGCAATAAAGTTCCCCACAATTTCAAATGCATGGTGGGATATGTGGTGCAGGTAAATATTTATAGTATTACATTTGAACGTCCATTTGATTAAAACCGGAATCGGGCTTACCTCCATGCCTTACGTACAGTCCGCTTGGTCATAAACCTAGTGCCATTTGGAATGTCTACATGTAGTGATATCCGCTAAAACGGTGTAAATTGTGCGATCGTAGCAAGACAAATTACAGCTGTCCCGGTATATTTTTACAGATGTAATTTGTCTTGCTACCACCGCACAATTTACCCCGTTTTAGCGAATATCACTACATTTATAGACATTCAAAATGGTACTAGGTTTATGACCAAGCGGGCTGAACGTAAGGCATAGAGGTAAGCCCGCTTCCGGTTTTACTCAAATGCTCGTGTTCGGCAAATATGCGACTGAAAATGGCAGCCATAAGTTGTTCATAGAATCAGTAACCGAGATAGAGCCACATGGTTTAAATTTAAAAAATATTGACGCATGTATAATAAACTAGCTCTGTCGCCTGTGCCTATAATGTTCAAAATCAAAGCTAAAATTTCTATCCAATTTTCAAAGAAAATCATTTTAAAAAAATCATGCCAAGTGTTATTCACGTGGTATAAATGTCAGCTAACTTTGGAAGAATCGCCAAGTCAGAATCGCTTTGTGTGCGGCAAAAGCTGTCGCCTACGGAAAATCTCTTGCAATTTGTCGCCGATGAAGAATCGCAAACATGCCAAATAACGGAGACTACAATCACATGTCTGGACAATTCCATATACTCGGGAACGCGTCTATACCATATTAATTCATCTACATTAAATATACGGATTTCAAATCGATGGTATTTTAAGACGATGGTCGTTATTGATTATTTGTGTCTGCTTTAATTTAGAATTCCTAATTTTGAAAGTTGAACCGTAAATATTACGGCTCCCAATGAAGAAAACTGAGTTATTCAAATTTGAAAGCACATTGACGGTTTAAAGCAACGCTTCAGAAGAATGAACGAAATGTAGGCTATATTTTATAGAGGCTGTCTCGGAGATTACTTTAGTCATATAATTGTGTGTTCTCTACTTGTACTCGGATTGTCTTGACAGGATGACGTTGTGATGGGTACTCTGTCAGTTCGGGAAAACCTGGAATTCTCTGCCTCTCTACGTCTCTCCAAAGAGGTATCAGCGGAGGAACGTAAACAGAGGGTGGACACAACTCTACAGGAACTCGGACTTACACACTGTGCTGATACCAAGGTGAGAATCAGTTAGTCATATAGTACCCATTATAACCTTTTTTAAGATGCCTGTGAGTAAAATAGAGTGCCAACAATTATAAAAACGTGATATGTATATATCAGCCATATGTATAACAGACTGTATACCTTCATACTAATAATCCGAAATATGAAATTAAACATGTGTATATCTTGTCGCGTTTCGGAGTTATGACTTTGGTGTACAATGTAAAATGCTAAACAGTACATGTTTAGTTCTATATTTCGGTTTTAATAGTCATCTTCATATCCGGAAGTTTCAAAATTCAGTTTTAAAATAAACCGAAATGTAAAAACTTATTATGGTTTGTTTATCATTTCTCAGAGTTGTTCCCTTGGTCTATAATGTTGACTTAATAAGATAGGTCTCCTGTTCGTTCAGACACAGCATTATTCCCACCGATAAGCTTCAGTCATAAAGTAAAGCCATTCATCATGTGTTTGTTTTATTTGAGTCGAAATTTTACATTCAGAAACTGGGAGTCTCAATAAAGACTTTCTCTGTCTTTCCTGTGGTAAATCAGGGTTTCAATGGCTACTTGTGAGTTTGAAATACACTTACACTAAGACGATTTCTTAGTCGTTCACTTGTCACCCTGAATAAATTCCATGGCAGTGATATGACTTGACACGTCTCTTAAACACCTTTGTTAAGAGATCAACAGTTGAAGACAGTATGATTGAAACTGGATGTCGCTTCCGTGTTTTATGACCAGATGTTAAACTGTTTTACAAATGCTCTCTTCCACAGGTAGGCAATGAGTTTATCCGTGGTGTATCAGGCGGAGAGAGAAAGAGAACAAACATTGGTATGGAGCTGATCATTGCTCCCCCTATTCTGTTTCTTGACGAGCCTACGACCGGTCTGGATGCCAGTACGGCCAACGCTGTCATGTTACTGCTCAGAAGGTATGGAAAATCATAATCTTTGAATGTTTTGGGGTTATTTCTCTACAACACATATTGTTTCGGACAACAGAACTATTGATTTGTCAATGCAAATGTCCAGTGTCTGTTCAATGCATGTGACAAAGTTTACTTTCTCTTGAATCAAATATTGTGTAAATTTGCTTAATTCAGTTAGTAGTTTGGGCGATATTGACAATAGCCAGGAGCTGGTCGTTATGGCTGTTTTTTATACTCTATTCAACGTGGAAATCCCTTCCCAAAGATCGTCTGCCTGGTAACAGAAGTTTATTTAAATGTGTATTTCCATTTCAGACTGACATTACAGGGAAAAACTGTAGTGTTCTCCATTCATCAGCCCCGCTATTCCATCTATCGACTCTTTGACAATCTCACCTTGTTATCTAAGGGGGAGATTGTTTACAGTGGTTCGTCACCTGTAGCTCTGCCTTACTTCGAATCCATTGGTAAGAAACTTCCAGACATATATAAATAGCAGTGTAAGGCAGCGAAATGTAATAAAAATGCCAAATTTACCAATTATGTTAACGAAAAGTATAATAATTGTTACACTACGCGTTATTATTGCATTTCACAGCATAACATAGAAGAATTCTTTCCGTTAGTAACATGTATATATATTGTGGTATTTTGGTACGATAAATGGATTTGATAGGTCCTGCTTGCTGTTTTATCAGGGTTTAAATGCGAAGAACACAACAACCCACCAGATTTCTTCTTAGATGTAATAAATGGAGACTCTACGGCTGTAGCAGCGACTGTTGACGATATCAACGGTAAGTTAGAAGGTATGCTAAACCCAGTCCTTAACCAGGCAGCTTCATTCTTTTTATATAAAACCTCAGATTACTCTGTAAATAACCATGGTGACGAATAATGATGTATCACCCATATACGGTCATTGAAGGAATGTTTATTGAATGTAAAAAATGTAATAAAAATCCTTAACAAAGTTATAGAAACAATTCCATGAAAATTTATGATATATTCCACTTATGCTTTATTCGGGGAATATTACTGAACTTTTTCCTTAAGATATTAATGGGGTTTTTTTTCAGTGTATGTTTTACTGTATTAAAAATGCGGTATTTTAAAGTATATATCTACACGGAACATGTCAAACAATGACGAATTTACTCAATGAATGACGCAGAAGAAATGTTACCCGGAACATTTCCTTAACAACATCAAAACATTTCATACTGGCATGATACTGCTAACATTACATACTGACATATATACCAAAACAGTTTTAACAAATCTTTTAAATCAAGCTGAATGGGTGTGAAAATAACTAATAGATGGAACCCCCCATGACTTAATGTCTACTGTTAGAGTGGGCAAAACGATTGACAGGTGACCTATGTGAACAGGTCCTGGCCATGACTTTAACCAGACTCCTATTGTGAATAACGTTTGTATCGTTTAGAAGGCGAATGAAAACAGTATTTTGGGATAAAACGTCCTTAGCAGGGTGACCCGTCCGGGACTCGAACCCACAATCGCGGTTGTGCACACACTTAAACAACAGTGCATTGTAAAAAAGCATACATCAGAACATTTTCTCATGTTTTTATTTTTTAGGAAACCAGAACAAGTCGCCGGATAATATAGGTATATATTAAAATCATATAAGTTATTCGTGTTTGCACTATTCTTAGAAATAAAACAAAGTGTTGTTGTTGTTGATGTTGTTTCATCAAATTCGATCATTTCATGTATCGCTGTGTGATTTAACTTTCTCTAAATTTGAATGTGGACAAGCAATAATAGTGAGGTCCCAATCGTTGTTATCATTCTGTCATACATTATTCATTGGACTCCAATCTCTAATTCCATTTTCAATAACTGTTTGTGTGTGATCTAATCCATAACTACCACACTATCAGTTTTGAGCTGTACATTGACTAATCTATATTATTTCATCGCTAGATCTTATGAGTGAAGCTAACACTACACAAAGGTTGCCCTATATCATTCTTTATTTGCCCAGCGACCGTGACATTATCCCTGGCTTTCAACTTATAGGGTCCGTGTTGATGTATTTAAATTGTTACGTTCAGATTCTTCTATACAGTACTGTTAATTGTATATGTGTGTCTAAAATAAATGGGGAATTCAGTTCTTAACTTGAGCCCTTCTTGTAGATAAAGTATTCGAAGACGAGACTAGCGACAAGCAGTGCATTGTGGACCAGCCACTTGTCAGTAAGTAACAAAAAACAATGCACAACAATATTTTATACCCAGTTGTGTATACTAACCAGAGTCTTCGGCTGGGCCGTATATAAACATATCTATTGATGTCTATTATAGAAAGGTGTGTGTTTATCTCACGTTGTCTGTTTGAAAGACTGGTGATTTTTTTCTTTTCTGGTATCATCACAATTAGGTTTAAGTTAATCATGGTTAATTTAGAGTTCCTCTTTTATCGGGTCAGTAATATTTCCTGATTATACACGGACAACTTTATATACGTGTACGTCTGTTTGCAAAGTATATCTGGGATGGTTTGAAATCTCACTTCTTATCCACTTCTATAAAGCACACCTCGCTATTTCCCAGCTCTCTGTCTCTTTTTCCCATGCTTGTATCCCTCTGGCTGTTGTATCGTAATATTTTTCACTGTCTAATAAACTTGTTTGAATTCAAACTGTTTTGGTGTAACCCTTCACTACAACAAGCTTTCGCTGCACTAACAAATACAGTTTGACATTTGGAAATATGGATTTTCGGTTTAATTCTACACTGTTCTTAACCTTCTTATTAGAGATGACATTATAATCTCACTGTATAGTTAACCGGTTCGTCAGTTTTTTGTGAATGTTTCTTATTTGGAATGGCTTTGCACGTTGCTAAAAGGTTTTGCTTGACCCCTGCCTGGAGTTTGAAACCACTTTGAATGATATTCGTCATTTTTTTTTATTTATAGCTTTTCCAAACATTGTTGATATTGCCCAACCTTTTAACATGGCTAAATGCTACCTTCATAATGAAAGTGCCTGTCAATAAAAGGTACAAAAAAACAAAAAAAAACAAAAAACGAAGAATCAAATATCTATTATACCCAATATTAAATGAACGGAACACGTTCATTGGTCAATGGAGATTTAAAAAAAAGGATTTTATTATGAAAACATATTTTATACCGTCAATACATACTATCTCTAGGCTGTGTTGTTTACAAAAATCAGAATAATTCGTTAGATTTATATATTTTTGTTCTGTATGTTATCAATTAGTCCCTAATGGGCGCCTCAATAAGGTACTGTTTTAACCAAAGACACCTACATGTACTCTATATTGTTTATCCAGCTAAATTTGTGAATGACTTTCTTATTAGCTGACGATGAGTTTCCGGTTCAAAGACGACTTGTTGAACACTTTAGAACTTCCGATCAAATGAAAAGGTGAGTTGCATTTGAGTGGATTCTTTTCTTACGTCTTTTCTACCCTTTTTAGTTCCCAAAAACAGTTGTGTCATGAGAAAACAGTAATTCGTGTTTAGCCCTGCCAACAACAGCTCTAGTTTGAAACTGAACCGAAACATTGCTTAATTAAAAACATAGGAAGTCGTCTGTTTCTGATGTACTTTAAATGATCAAATCAAACATTGTTTAATTAAGAACATAGGAAGTCGTCTGTTTCTGATGTACTTTAAATGATCAAATCAAACATTGGTTTCTTAATGAAAGTTGATTTGGCCGTTTGTAGGCTGACCGAAGAATTAGATCCAATACTGAGGGACTTCGAGACACGCCGTAGTACGGGTCAAGATATATCGGTGAAGAGAGTTGAATATGCTACGTCCTTTTTCCACCAGGTATGAACGATTTTCTTATGTGAACTCTTCAGTCGTTTACTATTAATTTGTCCAGTATGCCATTGCCATCATCCCGAGGCAAGGCGAAAAAGAAGATCGTCGCATTAAGCCTCTCTTCCTTTCCTTCCCTTCCCTTCCTTGCCTTAGTAGATTGAAAAACCTGTGTTACAACAGCTACTTTCTGATGACCTCTCTTTACCGCACCCAATCAGATTGGAGCTTTCTTAAAAATAGAAAGGCGGTCTAAACACAGGATGACAAGTAGGGTATACATGTAATATATATTTTGAATAAATGAATATATACACGCACGATCTTAGTCCCATTAACGAGTCCTGACATCATCACAGACGCGTTAATTGACAGTGGCACCGCGCTTGTTTGTTGTCAACCTTGATGTGTAAACGGCTTTCTGATTGGCTGCTTGTTTCTGCAATAGTCCAATTAAATTTTTTCCACGTTTTTGCCTCGAATTGCAGCAAGGGGTTGTAATGTAGAAGTATCGTCTTACATATTTTGACCTTTGCAATGGGAAGATGGCCATTGCAGTCACAAAACGCGAATTTGTTATGGAGGAATTAATAGTTTATGTTACCCCACTTCTAAATGTCGTTTTGAACTTACAACTCTCTAGTCACAGTATATTGTTTGATTGGCATTTAACGCAGTACTAAAGGTTATTTCACTCACACGGCGGTGTAATCGGTGAAGGAACCCACGTTCTGAACTCAGCAAAATTATTGTTGTTTGGGGGAATATCTGGGTAGGCATTGGATCTTCGTCTTTATTCCCTTTTCAAAGAAAATTGACTCTACCCTCTATCAACATACACCTGTAGAGCTGCATTCAGTGTACTAACCTGTGATAAAGTTGTATACTAATGATACTAATCCCAGGCCTAACCGAGAGAACCACTAAGTAACATATATCACGATATATATCTTAAAATAAAGTTTTATAATGTATCCTTTGTATTGATGTACAAATTGATCTTATTTACAGCTTCGAATAGTATGTTGGAGGACCTGGATAAATACGATACGGAATCCGGGCGAAGGCATTTTACAGGTACAAAGCTATTTAGTTACTAGTATTTGACTCATAAGTTTTACTAGGAGTAAAACAAAGGCCTTCTTTATTCCATGCGATTATACCTAAGGAAGAATCGTTATCGCACGCCAATCGATTGAATATGCCATTTTGGATTTCGTATGGTCATTTGTGAATGGGGATTAGTATTCTTTACCCCTAAGAAAAAGCAGTTTTAAATCTTCATGTTGTGTAGTTAAATGTTTGATTAGGTGTGTTACACCTGATGTGCTAGTTGTAACATACACCGCTTTTCTGATTTACGTTTCATGTAATATATTTCACATTTATTTCAGATGTGTGTAAATACGATTTTCGGCTTGATTGTTGGCGGGATTTATTTTCAACTGGATACGACAAACCCAATCGGAATTCAGAACAGGTGCGATTTAGGCGTATTTTCTTGTACATAATACTAGTATGCTAGATAATAAGATATACAATGTAGTATTTGATAGCTGTATTTCTTGATACATTAAAAATACTCGCACGTTTAGAATGACAAACTTCAGTATGGTATAGATGTATCAGTTTTCTTTACTAATCTCGACCTGGGTTCATGTGTTTTCAGAGCTGGGGCTTTCTTTTTTGTTATAATGAACATGGTGTTTGGCAATCTGGCAGTTGTTGAATTGTTTGTAAAGGATCGACCCATATTTATGTGAGTATTGATTTCACTTCTCTTCCAGTCTTAAATATCAATGTCTACCAAAAAGTGTTTAGAATTTCAGACTTCGGTCCACATTTTAACCTTTGTACTTGATATAAACTGTGTAGCTATATGTATAATGTATAACGCCCTCAAGTTAAACCGATTAAAGCATATGATAATTTAAGTTTTCTTTCTATGGAGGTGATGTGCATCGTTATAAAAAGTTATTCTTGTCCATCTGAGACTTCCACAATCACTCAATGAGCAGAATTTGTGAAGTTAACTGTGACGAAAATGGAACATTTGCGATTCACAGCGGAAGCTTTATACTCTTATTCAATAACGTATCATCTTATTACTCTTAATTTAAACTTTCTATTCGAGGGAAGTATTCAAGTAATCCTTTGTCAATGTAGTTCTGTTGGTTCCGATCACTTCACCCAAAGTATAGCCGTAGGGCTGAGCACAAATGAAATATGCGGACGGAAGGGATAAAATCATAAATTATACGCTTTCCCGGTAATCACGAGCAAATCCCACAGAATCATAATCATAAATTATACGCTTTCCCGGTAATCACGAGCAAATCCCACAGAATCATAACCATAAAAAGAATGAATTGAAACCGAATAACTAATTGATATAATGCATATATATTTATATTTGATTTTCAGGCATGAGAGTGCCACTGGATTCTACCGAGTCTCTGTATATTTTTTAGCCAAAATTTTATGTGATACAATCCCTATTCGCTCCATACCGGTCGGTTCATTCGCTTTGATCACATATTGGATGATGGGTAAGCGTTTGGACAACTCGTCATTAACCGTATCTACTCTATTTGTTAAATTAGTCAATTTGACAGAATTCTCTCAAGAGACATATGTATTAAACATCTTATAAATATATTATAATAAAGATAATCTGCTATACTTAAGACCTTACGTTTTTATTAAAACAGACAAAATGTTAATCATTTATGTGAAAATGTACTCAGTTCTCGGCTCAGGTGATCGGTATTCTCTGAGAGTCAAAGTGGAGTAAGCTTGTTGGTTCACTCTGGCCTGTCATGATATGAGTTAAATCACCGTAAGTTGGGCGTTACACTGCGCTTGGTTGTGAGATAATCTATAGCCACTAACTTATGATTATCTGTTTGTAGGTTTGAAGCCTCAGTTTGGACGATTCATCATATATTTCTTCACTCTGTTCATGAGCTCTATGGCTGCCTGTGCTGTGGCCTTTATCATCAGTGCTAGTACTAGGAAAATGGCCATCGCTAATCTACTCCTGGCATTATCATACGTTTTCATGATGGTAAGGGATACACTTGCTGATCGGTTAATGAGTTACTAATGTGCTCAACATGAACCAGTGTTCTTTTGTTTTTGTTGTCAGAGCGGTATTTTTTAACTTTCGTAAGTTATCCGATTAGTTTTCTGTTTATTTACAGGACTGATAGATTGTATATAACTGAGAAAAAAAACAACAGTTTTAAAGAAGGTAGTTTAAGAGAACCGTTAAAAAAGACACTTGATTTATGGATGTATGTGCTAATCTACTTCTTTCTATTGTTTCAGTTGTTCAGTGGGTTGTTAGTGAACCTCTCTACGATTGGGGGCGGTCTCGGGTGGCTCAAATATCTCAGTATTTTCAGATACGGACTTGATGTAAGATAATCGAAAATATTAAAGTCATTTTTTGTTTGAATAGATTGTATGTTTCACTTGATGCTTTGGGTTATTGACACATTTACTGGCGGATATGGTAGCTAACATATGTGATGATCTGTAAAACAGGCACTATTCTCTGGTTAGTCATGAGTTTGTCTTTGTTTTTTTTATATATGACTAACTTTATTTGTGAAATATTGACTTCAGGCCTGTGTTTTTGTTTCTTCTAGGCGCTTAATCTGAATGAGTTCACCGATATGACATTTTGTAGCAACAGTAACGGCACGCTTGACTGGTAAGAGTTACATTTTAATCGTTTGGACTGCCAGATTTATTTTTCAATCGAGTGTGTACCAAAGCTATTATTAAATTGTATTTATTAAATGTAAATACTTTGCTAAACTGGAATTATTTTTATTTTCAATGCATGACGATCTGCTCTGTGCTCTGTCAACAAAAATAAATGATTTTTACCTCTATGAGTTGGATTCATCATAAGCTTAATACTTCATTCACATGTATATTTCTCTATATTGACTTTCGCACAGTAATGTTGTTCTTTTAATGCTTTCAGTCAAACCGGAGAAGACTATCTAGATGAACAGGGTATTGCATATGGCAGTGACTGGAACCTTTGGGAGAATGAAGTCGCTCTGACCATTATCTGTATTGTATGTATGTTAATAGCGTATGTACAGCTCAGGAGAATTCCAAAGATGAAATAACATCCATATGTTTTAGTCATGGGTAGAATAATTTATAAATAATGTTACGATAGTTGTTTTGTACTACACTGAGGACTAGTGTTTTATAGGTAAACACATTCCGCAGTAATATTCTGATCGAATTCCGCAGTAATACATATTCTGACCAACTTTACACGCAACACTAAACCTGACAAAATCTTTTAGAAAACATAGGTTGAATCAGATGGTGTTAGGGTTGGTGCGCCACAACTCATTTCTCAACATCTCAAGTGATTGGTTGAATTAGATGGACAGGTGTTAGGGTTGGTGCCCCACAACTCATTTCTCTACATCTCAAGTGATTGGTTGAATTAGATGGACAGATGTTAGGGTTGGTGCGCCACAACTAATTTCTCTACATCTCAAGTGATTGGTTGAATTAGATGGACAGGTGTTAGGGTTGGTGCGCCACAACTCATTTCTCTACATCTCAAGTGATTGGTTGAATAAGATGGACAGATGTTAGGGTTGGTGCGCCACAACTCATTTCTCTACATCTCAAGTGATTGGTTGAATTAGATGGACAGGTGTTAGGGCTGGTGCGCCACAACTCATATCTCTACATCTCACGTGATTTTGGACTGTTCCTGGTTCAGCTTTACCATCAAATCGAATTATTTATACTTCTATTATCCTTTACATTTTGTGATTTCTACTTGATTCATGTAGATCATCAATTGGTATAAGTGATTTGCAGCAGTACTCTGGTACCAAGTGCCATTTTTCTGTAAGATTATGTATTTGTTTATACGAAATAAATTTAAATATAGTTTTATGAAAATAAACACAACTAAGTTTATGTGATAATGGACTAGTGCATCTCGCGTAGACATCAACAATCCGGTTGTTCTAATGTCCGCTGAATTCTCCCTAACACAGAATAAATATTTGTTGCTTTTTTATTAATAATAGAGAGCGTTTCAGATGTGTTTTTAATTAACAATGTGTGTGTGGGAACAGTGGGATTTGATGAACAATGTATGTGTGAGTGTTTTGATGAACAATGTGTGTGTTTTGATGAACAATTACGTGTGTGTGTATGTGTGTGAATGGTTAATGAGTGTGTCTGGTGAAGGAGACTAAAGGTCACCAGTGATTCTGCTATCTGTCAGGTATAAATCAAATCTAATGTGACCGTCCCTTGTGACCATCGATAAAGTATGTCCTTTACCGTTTCGGACAGTGGTTGAAGGGGTTATTATGAATCCGGACAGCTCTTATGACAAGCAGGTGGTTGTATAAATGAGTTGTTGGTATGCAATTCTAATCCGTCCAAACCTACTCTGACATTTTTTTTATGTAAATAATGTAATTAATTTTTTCTCTCATTTGTATAGTCGCCGTATTTGTGCAATAAGTGTTAGTTGACTTTTACTTTCTTTTATCTTTTATTGTATGTGACAGGCTGACAGCCAGAGTTAATGCGTTAAAAGTTGGGGGTTTTTCTAGCTCAAATGTCCTATATCTCTATCCACGGATCAACATGTATGTGTTTACATAGATCTAGTTTGAGCGGAAACGGTCTTCTTATGCGGTTTTAATGCCATTCAAACAACATGTAGATCGGCGATAAAATGATCGCCGTAGCCAAAAACATGACAATATATATTGTATATACGATGCCGTTTATTAGATCTGGGTTTAATCAGATTTATAATGGCTCGAGTCCTAATGTTTGTGCGTTTGCTGTTTGTTAGGTTTTTTTTTATTATTATTTCTTGCAAATATAAATAACTTAGTTTAATAGGACTTATATAGGAGTATATAACCATATAGGCTCAATTCATTCTATCTGTTTATACGTGTGTTGTGTGATATGCTGGTGTTCCACACAGTATAACACAATGGCCTTTTATCAATTCTGTGTTGGCTTCTTAGTACGGGGATTTAATCATGGAGGCTAGATGCGGAGTGTATAATTTTATATTACATACAACATGTTAAATTTTGCTATAGGATTGAAATTTATATAATTTACGTATGCTTTTATTGAAAAATAGTATCGGAGCAATGGAATAATATGCTCAACTTTTTTCTATACATCAGCCTTATTCGGTAGCGTAAATTCTACAATGATTTAGAAAATCCATGTATTAATGATTTTAAACAGCAAGTCCCTGGAATATATGTGTCATAAGAAAGTCTGATGTCCTCGATATCAAATATTTTCTCGAAACTGCTGATTGCTATTTGTTTGAAGTAAATACTATCTTTTTTTGTACATATAAACACGAAACATATATTGGGTTATTTGTGTGTTTAACCATGTATACCTCTCATATCACTGTATATCACCGTCTGTCCACGATCATTAATAAACATTCCATCAACGTTCATTAAGTTGCTTATAGATTGGCTCATTTGTCTTCAAATTGGGGGTTATCTTTTCCTAAATTGTTTAACTCCTTCTTTCCAACTTAAAGTAATTAATGTTTTCCTGGTGTTGCAAACTGCATATACTGAGGACGTTCTACACTAATTATAGTCGTGGGTCATGTACTGGTGGGCATATAGGAGGCGGGCTTCAGTTTTCGTTATTACAATAATGAAAACCAAAATATAACCTAATCCGTTTTTCGTTATTCGATTATGAAAAGCAAAACAGACGCGAGTTCGGTATTCTTTTTTAAAAAAGAGTACGGACATGCATGGGCTATATATTAGATGCTTTTTTGATTGGTGTTTAACGCCGTACTTAAGGTTATCGTGCACTCACTTACTAATGCGTATCTCTGTAAATTGTACAGAGAAAAATGTATTCTGCTGCCGATATGCTTCTGCCTACATTGAATGAATGTTACGGTTAAAAAATATATATATATATTTTGAATAAATGAAGAGGGAAAAATTTGCTTGCCTACACCGGGAATCGAACCCGGGACCTTGGGTTACAGGCCCAACACTCTATATATATATAATCCCGGTGGAGGCAAG
>JAQQZZ010064328.1:0-22906 GCA_030265115.1 Mopalia vespertina | reverse complement strand
GGGCAGTTTGTTTGAAGAGTAGCAATGCTGTCTTTACTTAGCACTGGAGGAAAATTAACTTTCCAACATTATGGAAGCCCTTCACTTCTTGGTTGTGCTAGCGTCAATTATTGTTGAAATACACCCCCATCATATAAGTGAAATACCCTTAAGCATGTTGTAAAACACCAATCAATCAATTTTTTCTAAGCCATGCTTCACATTTTCTTTTAGAGAGTATCTCTGGAAGTTCTTCTATCCCATGAATTATCATGAATTGGAAACGACCCCTATACTAGAGCCAGGACAGACAAGACAGTTTAAACAGTTCGAGTTGAGAATGAATATACTGGCAGAAGCTAATATAGACATTCTATTCTCCAAAGAAAAGGTACCCCTTCCTATAGATTAACTTATATATACTTATTTGCATGATTTGTATGAAATTATTTTTGGTAATCTTTCCTTATATATTGCAGGAGGGTTGGGAGGGAGCTTTCTGTTGTCTCTAGCTCCGAGAACACTTGGTGATCTAAGAACTTAGGGTCTAACATGAAGTGGATCTGTTTGTGATGTCTGTTTTCTGTCCGGTCTGTGTCCTTGGTTGTTGTCTTTGTTTGTTGCCAGTGTTGTTGAGTGTGGTTTCCTTCACCCACTGGCACTCTGTTACATGAGTGAAATAACATTAAGTATGTAAAACCCCAATCAAACAAACAATCATACATGTATTGATCATATTGACAATGGAAAGTCAGGATATAAGTTAACTACCCCATTGTATGACATAAAATACTAGTATAAATTCATAAATAAATGTTTTGACAGTGATTATTGTCACACTTCCACAAATAAGAGGACTTCACAATTTTTTGTTTTTTAATTAAAAAAATATTTGTGACATTTACTTGTTCAAGCTGATTAGAAATGACCTATGGTGGAGTTTATAATCAATCGATCATATTCCCTATGTCATGGATGAGTCAGATTTCAAAGTTGCAAATGTGTATGTGTCTCTGCAGAGGCTGAATGTAAGGTAATCTTTGGCTGGTCAGACAGACAGACATGTAGTTTGACAGTTACTAGTCTACAATTACTGTTCAGTAATAACAAAGCAGTATGAAACATCTGTAAAACTCATTGATCAAACAGACGAGCAGATCATGATAATAACTGGTCCACAATTATTTTTTGCTGGTCTCTGACCTGCTAACCAGTCTGAATTTGGATCCTTGCTCATTAAACAGTGAGGCCCGCTGCCATGGCTAAGTGGCTAGCATGTGTGCTTACTAATCCAACTTAGATGTACCGTTCACGGGATGGAGTTCATCTGTCGACACTCAGGTATATGAGTGAGTCACACGATGTGGCTACGGCAATTTTCCACTGTAATTAGGCTGGGAACAGTGTGAAGTGGACAATCTGTCGTCCTATAAGTGAAATAGCCTTGAGTACGATGTAAAACCCTAATCATAAACATAAAACAGTGCTCAGCTCATGCTGAAGTAATGGTTTGTCAGCCACATATTTAGTTTTCTGTGACTATGTGGGGCAGAGAGAAATAACATTGTGGCATTAAACATTTATAAATAAACTAAAAGTCACATGTTTGTTATTACATAAAATGTTGTATTAATAAATAACAAAGTCATTTGACAGCCGTAGCTATCTTTGATCTTAGACGTTATTGACAACTAATGATGAGTATTTGTCATCTTATTTATTTTCCTCAGGAGACACAGGTCATTCACATGAATGCTGCACAGGGGTCTTACATTGAGTCTGTCACACCATATATAACAGGTGACAATGGTTATGAACTGAAGGTGAATGGTCAGTTCCTACTGACTGATGCTACAACGAGTCTTCCATACCGATCATTATTTGAGTGTGAAACTTTAGAGGTGAGATCTATTCCCATAAAACTAGTATGATAAATAAGCAGAGGAAAACAAGTAGGCAGAGAAAAAAAAAAGAAATTCAAATTTTAAATTATTCAATGATTATCCTATCAAATATGTTACATAATGTGTACACTACGATTTTTTTTTATGGTCCGATTTGAGATATTATTTGCTCCCAGTATAAAAAAAAAATGTATAATTTGGCAGAAGGTATTATGTTCTTCAATACATGGGTTATAACATTATGTTCACTGCATTACATGTATATTGACTCTACAATATATAAATAAGTGCAAAGTATTAATACATCCCTTCACCAGTTTGATTTATTTTTAGAAATATAAATAAGTAAATAAGATTGTTTGTAACTGAGTGTTAAAATTGAATTGAATTTGACCTGTTACGCTATGTTTTCCAGTTTTCTGTACTAGCCCAGTACCCCAGACTGTGGAATGATCACCAGGACTGGTTCATAGATATCACAGCTTGTAAGGCTTCACTTGGACTCATCTTCCATCATAAACACTTCCTTGTCGGTGAGTCACCCCAGCATATTTGTTACCCTTTAGCCAGCTGTTTGGTGAATCTCCTTAGTAAGGATTAGCGGGTGGTTGGAGAGATGTGTTACCCTGCTGCTCTGAGCATAGCTGATCTGACAAGGCATCTTTCCTTTGCGCCTTGTGTTTGTCATGGCTTGCCTTCATTCTCTGTTGTGTCCAGGCTGTCATTCTTTCATGTGAAAGTGAAAGCTCTATCAATCAAATAAGCAAACAATTATTTAAGAGCAGGATGTTGGAGAAGGTCTGTGGTCTCTCAACAAAGGGGTATTGGATATTGACTTTGTTTCTTTTATTGCTCCATGTTATTACCAGGTTTTCCACAGTTTTTGAGGAAGGAGCAGCGTGGAATGGACATTCCGTCATGATATAAATGAAATACCCTTAAGTCCGACATTAAACCCCAGTCAAACAAACCAAAAAACAAAACCATACATTTTTTTCTTGCAATAAATAAATTCATGTAAAAGGCAGTTATACGGTAAACTCTTAATAATGAACATTTATCATATATTACTTTACTTTGACAGATTTATTTGATGACTGGTCGACTAAGACCATACCGGATCTCTATCACTTCGTCCCTTACACCTGGCATTTTAACCTGGTCATTAAGGAGTTTGAACTGATCACCATGGCCAATGAATACAACTGGATAGACACAGCTTCACAACATCAAGAAAATGGTAACTTCTGAGTTATAGCTTTAATCCTTTAAATGACTGTACCATGTCCATCACATGTGCTGTATTTGAGGGCTTATAATTATAATAAAATGTAGTTTTACTGTAAAACATCTAGATTTTTTATTTTTTACTATAAAAAGGATTCATTTCAAATATACCAGATCTAGTCAGATCTTTTAATTCTTATCAGCTCTAATTCCACTGATTATCCCCTTCCTCACTCTCGACTAACATCTTGCATAGTCAAATGTAATAAATTTGCTTTGATACAAATCAAAGGTAGTCCATCAGAAACATTAAAACATTTGACAAAGGGACTGTGTGTTTTATGTTTCAGCTCACATAGCTATCTGTGGAGAAATGTTTGATATGTCCTTCCAACTTCCATTCATCGACTTCTTGCCTGAGACTTTACCCCTCAAGATATTCATAAGGGTAAGTCATTTGGATAACAGAGAGTGTCAGTGTGATCCAGTGGTTAGCAAGGTGGACTTCTGTATGTTTCCATTGATGTACCACCTACAGGTTACCAGGTTTCCTCTCGGTTTTCCATCGTAATTGGGCAAGGAACAGTGTGAAGTTTGTTTTATCTGGTAATTTAATAAATGAGCTTTATACATATGAAGTGAGTACCTCACCATAGGGGTTGTTATAAGTTATAATACACTATGCCAACCATTTTAACCTTTATTTTGTTCACCATTTCTTTGAAAATGAGATAACTGTGATAATTGTCACATGACATGAAATGGACTTGAATTTAAAACATACAGAAACATTGCCAGTCCTTTTTTATCTATTGGCACTTCGTGATGTAGAATGCCTCTCTTCTGTTGTTTTCCTGTAGGGGGAGAGTGCTGACTTAAGGGTGTATCTACCAGAGTCTAACACAAGTCGGGGTACAATCCTGTCTCTAGCTAACCATATGAAGATATCAGACAGAGAGGGCAACCTGTTAGAGGAACCATTCGGTCACAGAGAAGGCAAGAAGTGGGCTAAACAATGTCTACCAAGGTAACATCACTAGAACTGGAAAGTAATCTCTCTGTTAGTCCCTCTTGTAACACCAAATGTAATTTCTGAATTCTCATTTCTGATTTTTCATTGAGGGTTAACACTAAATCTAATCCAAACTGTGAACCTTAAATTAAGCTCGATTTGAATTTTTACCTTAATCCTTAAGCTGACTTAAGGCTGACGTCACATTTTACATGGTGTGGTGACCTCTTGTCGTAGTGCTTCTTTCATATCACTATGAAGAGTAATTTCTTTCTGACATCATGGATTAAATTTCTATGCAAAACTTAGTCTGACTACTTGGGAAAAACTTGTTAAGTCCCTTAATCATCAGCGAAAGCATTGATTTCTTTGTTCTTTTATACTCATGGACAGCCCTAGCAGCTGTTTTGTTTTGATAAAAATAAATAAGGAAAAAAATTATTTTGTCATTAATTCAGCAATAAAGTGTATGAGGGAGTGGCTCCGGTCATATCAGGGGTGAACATTGCAAGGTTTCCTCCTGCTTTTCCACTATATTTAATAGTGATGTAGTGATTCACCGATATATCGATTCATATCGATACATTTCCCCGGGACACGTATCGTTGCCTTTCAATCCTGATACATATGAAGAGGGAAGTGACTCTGAATTTGATCAGAGACTTCAGAGTAATGGTCACCATACCACAACAGCCCTAATAATTTGGGGTGAAATAGGCATTGTCACCATTAATGACACCCTAATGTTTTGTTTGGGCAAAAGTCATTTGCTGCCATAACGGCGATATATAAAATATGATACAACCTATTTTGCCTTTACACAGGCCTGAAATGTGGGGCAGTAACCAAATTTTTCGTTAGCTTGTGAAAAGTGGATTTTCAGCACAACAAAATGACCATTTATGAGGAATATTTAATTTTTTCTCTGTTGAAATATGGTGCCATGAGTCAACTAAATAGAATAGTATGTGACATAGTTCCCAACGATTGCAGTTATCCTTTCAGATTTTTTGACAATACATGTACTTGATTTAATTTAAAAATAAATTATCACAATTATAAAAAGAAGAAAGATACTTATTATATTTTAAATATTTAATATAAATTTGTCTGTTTTCTGCTATTACTTTTTTCAAACAATCCTTTAAGATATTTGTATAATGCTACTCAAGCACATTCCCATCATTTCATTCACCCTATCTAACAATTTGTAAATTAGCAACGAAGATTTTCCATTTTACTTTGTGTTTTTCTTTTTTCTCGTTTCTCCCACTGTGCAAAACTGCTAGAATACAATATCATTTATGAACTATTAGTTAACTGTGAGGCAGCATATGATGTGGCATCCTCTCTGACAATCAGTGTATCAACATATGATCAAATCAGGATTGAACATCGAGATACGTATCATATTGTGAGATTTCTCAAGATACTCTGTCCCAATATTTAAGTAAGACAGAGTGAGGACTGGATGATTCGTTATCATATGAGTAAGAAACCATTGAGTATGGCGTAAAACCCCAATCCCTGCATGAACATTAACTTTGTAGCTTCTCTAAGCGGCATTTAGAAGACTGAAGTATGTAGAAGATGGAAAGACTTGTTATGGATAACACCATTTTATTTATTCAATACTAAGTTTCTCTGGAATCAGATAGATATGTATACGTACTTAGAAATTTTTATGCATAGCAAATCTTTCCATTTGATATTAATTTTTGTACACAACAAAATGTTATATATTTTATGGTTGTTTTACTATGGCTTTTGTTAGAGTACACTGGTGTCATAATAGTGGTATTCCCTTATACAGAATGTAAACACCAATCAACCAATTTCTTGTATACCATTTTATGGCCATTTTCACATGAGTATATGTATAAAACAAAACATTGCGTTTGTTTTTCAGTTTTGGCTGGGTGAGCTGTTGGTCAACTAACATTGTGGCGTTGTCTATAAGTTATACTTACCACCCCATGCCTGTGATACCTGTGAAAGGCTCAGAGAGTCAAGCAGAGGACCAGCTACCCCTCACTACACCCGAGGAGGAGGAAGCCTTGCTGATACCCCTCCGACCAATGAAACCAGCCTGTTCCAATGCTTCAGTGATACCAGACGCATTTGACCCATCCAGTATGGAAGCTGATCTAATCAGCATAGAACTGGAAGTGGGACCGTCAACTCTCTGTGTCTATGGATCATTACTGAGAAACTTCCTACATGTTAAAGTGAGGCCAAATGCAATTTGATTGCTCCTATAATATTAATATATGTACAGTGTATATGAGTATAGTCAATATTTTATACTGTGAAACATCTAGCATTTCAGACAGAGAAATGGGCTTTACCACAGAGGTACCACAGAGATACTGAAGAGGTTAAATTGACACGTTGTTGTCGTAAGTCAAACATACACCCCATATTCCCCCTTGCTTAAAATGGGCAGTTTGGGGCAATCCCTTTCCGTTGACAACAATGATCAATAAGCCGCCACCGCATGTGGTAAATCACATACATTAAATCACTACCTATGGACAACATGCAGCCCACATATGGTATCGCTCAATAGCCGAACCATGCAGGCCCAACACAATGGAGAAAGCTTTCATTTTCCTTAAATAAGCCTATGTTGACGTCTACTAATAATGTATGACAATCTTAAATCTTTATACTACAGTAAGTGTATAGAGTTAAATAGTTCCAAAATAATATGTTTTGAGACGTACGATCACGTTACAGATCGCCGGCTGTAGTAGGCCTATAGTTTTTTAAAAATCAGTCAGAACCTCTTCATGTCACAAATATTTAAAAACTGTTTTGTTTTGTCCTGTTTCAGGAGAATTATCTAGGTGAGGACCAGACTTTTAACCCATTCTACACCTCACCTGCCCCAGCCAGCCCTGATAAAGAGGAGGACACCCAGTCTACCTTCACTCTCATCAACACCCCTGATAATACAGAGAAACCATTTGATGACCGCAAATACAGACCATTTGCTGTAACAGTATCTGCCACTCTACACGATATACACGCTCATTTAATAAGGGTAAGTGGATATGTTACTAATATAAATATTCTTTTTCTTGATAGGATGGGACCTATTCCAGTGTGAGTAATACTTAAGATGTAATAAACTATGTGGCTGGGTGGAGTGCCAAGCCTAGTTTTTTGTATGAGCTGGTTTCCAGAGGCAGCTTCCTAACTCTGTACAGGTGCTCTCACAGCCAAGTGCTAACCTGAAGTGTGGGTGGTTGGAGGGAGCTTCCTGTTGCCCTGGTACTTTCAGAGCTAACGAGGAACAGGAAGTAGATGTGTTTGTGAAGTCTTTGTGTTGTCCTGCGAGTGTCTTGTATTTATCGTGTGATGTTTTTGTTTGTTGCCAGCGGTGTTGAGGGTGGTTTCCTTTGCCCATTGGGCTGGCACGCCTTCATGTGTTTCCTTCTGGCTACGCTCAGTTTGTTTGGAGTACAGTAATGCTGTCTTTACTTACCACTGGAGGAAGATGAACTTAACAACTTTATCAAAACATTTCACAGCTGGTGGTTGTGCTGGTGTCAATTATTGTTGGAATACACTGACCTCATTTTAGTGAAATACTCTCGAACAAGACCTAAAACACCAAGCAATCAATGATAAAGGAAATTTAAGGGGATTTACCTTATGTGAAGTCTCAAAGGTGAAAAGGAAGAATCTTTAACATTGGACTGATTTCTACTGCATAAACATTTCCTATATTAATATTGTTATGTTTGTTTAATTGTTGTCCTGTTGATAGAACTGTAGTGATGAAGATACAGCTTGTCCCAGTGTGCACGTGGAAAGGGTTGGATTTGAACTGGCCAAGACCTATCTGGAGACAAAGCTACAGTTACTTCTCTCTCCTGCTATTCTGGTGGCCACAGATAACTTTACAGTAAGTTATTGATCAAGATACTATATTGGCGGATTAAAAGTTAGATTGTAAAATTGTGGAGATTAGACAAATATGTTCTTAGTAGAATATCTGTGCTTAAACAAATTTTAAATGAAGTCATACTATTAAAAAATATATTTGTTTTAGAGATTTTAATTATATACCTGTATGTTGATTTAATTAAGGATAACATCTCATATTGAATTAACATTGTTTACTATTAATGTGAACTCATATTGACGTCACTCACAACATTACAGAGCAATCAAAATATACAGATGGACAAGGGTATTTCATTAAAATTCAAATATCAATCAATATGTTGTCTTATTTTTTGTTTGTTCTTTGTACATTTTTAGCGTGTTTCGGATCAATCTCATCTCCGTCAAGGTCACATAGGTTTGTCTGGCCTTCAGGTCAGAGGTCATGCCATGTTTTCACATAGAGGTTTACCTTTAGAAAGTGAGACGCTGGAGTATGGCTGGCTGGTTGAGGCTACAATAGGAGATATTACTGGAAAACTCACTACTCCCCAGGTTTGTCCTTTCACATTGGACTTAGTTTACTATACCATGATAACTATAAAGTCATATAAATATTTATTGTAAGGGTCTGAATTTGAATTCTTGTAATGTTTATTTAATGTTGTGAGGTTTCATCTCGGTTTTTCATAGTAGTTAAGCAAGGAACAGACTGAGTGAAATGGACTATCCGTCGTCATAGTGAAGTACCTTTGAGTATAACAAACCTTTATCAAACTGAACCAACATTTTTCTCTCTGAATCATTGCTACATTTTGACTCATTGTGTAGTAAATATATTAGATATTAATCTTTAAGTGTTTTGTTAACATCATTGTTTTAATGCAAACATCAATACAATAGGTATTAGTTAAGAAAATTATTGAATTATTTCTTATATTATAAAGTATAAACATCACCAACACATTACAGTGATTTTTTTTAATGTCCAATATTACCTTTTCTGTATTTTCTCTACCATTTATCCCTTTCAGATTCAGAACATCACCGAGTTTCTTATCACCTTTGTAATGTTAGTTGATGACCCAGAGAATCGATTGCAACGCCCAGTACCTTATAAAAATTGTCAACATATGGTTCCCCAGCATGAGTGTTTACACTCGGACAGATTCCCCTTCCCCTGTCCATCATCTGAAGATATCAAATACAGAATGACTAGAGCCTCGATCGACTCCATTAACTTGTTTGTAGTGGAGTCAGGCAGTGCCCTTGACTTTCAGGTTCGTGTTTCTCTTGTATAATTTATTAACATTATTATACATTAATTCATGATCAGCATCTTAGTTTTATATCCAGACATCGATATTTATTAATAATTGTAAATAACTATATATCTGACATAATTTTTGGATACCAAATGAAATATTTGATTTTTTGTCATATTATATATATATAAAAAAAAAAACCCAAACAAACAAAAAAAAACACACAAAAACTTAAAAAAGGTGTTAACACTAATGTATGTTCTTTTAAGTTGATTTGTTTCTATTTTCAATGTTTACTGCCAAGGATGCAGTCTAATTGAAATTTATCTTGAAATAAAGAACATTATGTTCACACCACAGCGTAGCTGAAATACCGCTGAATGTGATGTAAAACACCAATCAATCAATCAATCAAACTTTGTTGCACACAATATGCACAAATATCACAACATCAAAATATGTAAGAAAGTTCTATCCTAAGGCTAAGAGTTTCTGCCCTTGTCAATATTAGATGATTTCCAATGTTTTGAGTAGCCCTCTGGGTAAGGTGAGTTTGTTAGAGTATAGCACTAATGTCTTCACTTAGCACTGGAGGAAGTTCAACTTACTAACTTTATCAAAACACTGACATTATACGGTCATGTTATTGTCAATAATTTTTGGAATCCACCACCGCCATATAAATGAAATACCATTGAGCATAGTGTAAAACATCAATCAAGCCACTTGGTCCTTAGATATTTTAACATCAAACATTTTCTTGTGTGAAGTATTTTTATACTTTAAAGATGAACATGCAGGAGATAGGGAAACTATAACAATTGGACAACCAGTCAATTAAAAAATGAAGCAAAATGACAATTTTTGACACAACATTTCTGGCTAAGCCTCTGATCGAGACTATGCTAGGATGTTATTCAGCTGTTGATCAATGCAATTCCCTTTTTGAAGATACCAGAGTTGCCCCAATCAAACAGACCAATGTATGTTTGTATGTTTTCAGTTGTTTCCTGCACGTGTATCCACTTGTAACCTCCATGGTGTAGGTACAACGGCAGGAGTGACAGCTGTTGTGGATCACATCTACCTGAAGCAGTATATCTCTACAGCTCCTGTAGGTTCTGAGACAGAGAGTGTTGATACCTGGTTGGAATCAGGTGGATTCTCCCTGGGACCCGTGAACATTGAGGCAGCCATGGCACTGCCTTTCCCTGAGCTTCACACAGTCCAAGACGAATTCCTCAAATATCATGACAAGAAGACCAAACGTCTGTGGCTACTGTGGTCTGATGAGGAATTGCCCAACCCTTCTAAACACCAGGGAAAGTGTGGCTGCCAAGGTGGTTGTGAGTTTTTTGGCAAAAACAGGAATGGAATTGGATTCTTCCATCCAAAACGTTACACCAAAGACGCCCGTTCAAAGGCAGTCTTCCAGATATTTCCTCATGGCTCTGACCCTGGTTTTGGACAGAGCTTGCTTCATAGAGATCGCTTGATTTTTGACGTTGCCAGTACAGCAATCCCAGAGTCTCCAACCAATGGAAAAGGTTTTGCTTTTACTCGCGGATATATGAGCCCGGAGACTCCTATGACAAATAGTACTGTATTAGAAGATCTTAAACAAGCTCAGACATTGAGTCTGTCCAGCGATCAAAGCATTTTGTTCAGGAGTCAAATGAAGAAAGAATCAATAGCTAGTGGAAGTGATTCTGTGTTTGCCACTGATGGACATTATCCAAGGGTTTCTCGTGACAGTTCAGTGTCTACAATCAGCCCCAGTATCCCTAGTGAGTTCTTGCCAGATGACCCTATGCCTGATGCTTTTGATACCGATGACTTAAGCAGTCCTGCAGCAACTACCACGACATCCTCTGACAGTCGGTCTTTCAAGTTTTCTAGTATAGGAAGCTCTCCTATCAGCCTGCCGGAAGGTGCCATTAAATGGTATGATAGCCAGGCTTCACAAAGTTCTCACAGTCAGCATACCTCTCCCATTGTTGGGGGTAGAAGAGATTCCAGATCTTCTGCAATGAGTTTCCACAGTGTTGGAACAAGCTTTGATCGGACTCCATCTAAACAATCCTTATCAAGCCCCTTGTTGGGGCGCTTAAATTCCAGCAATTCTTTACGTCTAAAATCTAGTGCTTCGATAGAAAGTGAAAAATATTTCTCAGCCGATGAGGATGTTATAATTACACCGGAAATGGAAAGACACAGAATTTTGCAGCCAATCTCTGATATTGAAGGTGAAGATCATGATTCTACATTAGTCTGTAGATCATCTGATATATCCAGACTAAGTGACTTCACCGCCGTAGATGAAGCTACAGTGTTGAACATGTATGGCTCTTCCTCTTCACTCACCAGTTCAACCATATCATACATGTCAGCTGGTACCACTCCCACTGAAACAGAATCACAGGATCTGCCAGAAGACTTCTCATTGGTTGATCTACATGGACAAATTAACCAGCCAATCACAAAGTCACCCATTTTAATGTCCTGTTATTCCAGTCACCTTACTCAGCTTCATTGTCAAAATTGGACGGCACCTCCACCATTGCCTTATCTGATTCAGAGACAGGGACTGCGGCACGACAGATCTTTCCAGTCTCATTCCTCCGTATCTGGCCATATCTTATCTCAATCCCCATCTTGGATTCCACATTTTATCTCGTCAAACCAAGGTTTTACAACGAGTATTATGAAGGCGAGGGGTGAGGTGCCCGGTTCTGATAGTACCCCTGAAAAAGACCCCAGACAAACATTCTGGGACCAATCAGACTCCGATACAGCAGATTCCAGTACTCAAAAGGGAGAAGATGGTAGGAGTAGTTTTAGCAGCTATAGGCTGTTTTGTGTATTAAATTATTTATCATAAACAATTCTGATAGTTTTCTTCATTTGTGTTTATTTTGAATATACTTTTTTTACTAACATTAGGTACAGAAATAATGTTTCTGTTAATCTTTCACATCAGATTCATCTACTCCATTTATATCCTTGATAGAGTTTTATTGGCGTTTTTCATTGTGTTATTATCAGGAGTTGGAATACTGATGTTCCATAATTCTAGTTTCAGATTCCTTCCCTTCTGAAAATATCTCTAAGACCTCAGCTGTGGTCAAAATTAAAGATTCAGTGGACATACTGATAACCCCTCTTCTACTAGAATCAATCCAAAGGTGAGATTTGCATCTTGTATCTACAGAAACACTGGTTGATCCATCTATCCAACTGCTATGCTGCCTGTGTATTCTATATACAGGGGTCGAGTCTGGAATATGGGTCATTCACACGATGTAGCTCTAGTTATCATGGAGAAGATTTTTACAAGATTTCCACTGTATTTAAGTGAGCTACATATACAGTGAGAAGTGGACTTTCCATGTTTGTATAAGTGAAATACCCTTGAGTACAACATTTGACCCCAATCAAACAAAAAACAATGGAAACAGGAATGCTATGAATCATAAACGCAATGTTATAAAAATCAAATTTGTGGATGGAAATAGTACATAAAACCTGATACTGAGTTGTGTTAAAGATAGCCCATACTTTTCTCACTGGAGTCTGTGTGAGACATTTGGCTACCTATTATAATGGTTGCTGATGATTTTTCTTTGATTTCGTGTTTTAGATATGTGGAGGCTGTGATCCCCGTTCTCAGTGTCCTTCATCCTTCTTCAGTGATTGACTTCTTACATGGCCGTTGTTTGGATAAGGTTAAGCTACAGAACACCTTCAAACAGGGTGTGACTGGGGAAGATTCACCCGATGAGGCTGAGAGTCCCTGCAGTGAGGAAGAATTGGCTCTCAAACAAACAGACAGTCAGGATACTAGAACCACCAGTTTACAGGCACTTATCTCCCTTTCAAAGGTAACTCTTCTCTGTTTGGTGAACAAGACTGACATTGTATTGTACATGTTTTTGTGTGCAACATAGACATTTGTTAGAAACATTTATTTAAAAAAAAAAATTCAAGTAGCAATTCAAATCAGTTTATTATTGGCACTTGGCCATGGCTTAGTGGTTGCGTGTGCGCTTTCTAATCCTACTTTGATTTACTGCTTAAGGCATCGAGTCTATCTGTTGACCATAAGGTATATGAGTGAGTCACAAGATGTGGCTTCGGCAATCGTGAGGAGGTTTTTATGAGGTTTACCACTGTAATTAGGCAAGGAGCCGTGTGAAGTGTACAAACCGTCGTCATATAAGTGAAATACCCTTGAGTAAACCCCAATCAAACAAACAAACAGTTTATGATTTCCAATTAAGTAATTTTGTAGTGTGTAATTTGGGGTTAAAAGACTAAGTTTGAGGTTGTAGGTGAAATACCTGCATAACTCAAACTTGCATTTATGTTAACAGTTTCTAGTATTGGAACATTTAAGTATTTCTGCTCAATATGGTCAGAACTGGTTTCCTTTGTATATGTAGTAATGTTAGGAATGAATTTTGTACTTGTAAGCAAGCAATTTTTTTTCATTTGTCTTGGCAGATTAATGTCTGTATCCTGCAATCGTCAGTTGTGGAGGAGGTGATTTCATTCTCAGCATTAGATCGCATTCATGAGCTAGCCTGTGTGTCTCTGTTAGCTGTGTGTGTTGATGACATCAGTTGTCAGGCCTTACTCAATGATCACTCCTGTAAGATTACACAACACAACAGCAGAGAGTCCAGTCTGCGCAAACTCAGCTCAGGTACCATGACAAGAAAAAGTAAGACGACGGTTAATGATCCTAAAGGGGACACTGAAGTTGAGTGTGACACAGAAGCTGAAGTACTAAGAGAAGAATCACTAGGAAAGCTACATATCGGGCGTGTTCACTGCCAGTTGAGAAGGCTACTAAAAACTGGAGCTTACTCAGAGAGAGTCTTTCTAACAGCCATTCCTGAACATAAATCTAAGGTGTTATTTACGTTTGATAAGAACAGTAACCCAGTGTCGTCACAGTCTGGACCACAAATGTCACCCAAAAGAACACGGAAATCAACCTTACTTCGAGAGCCAAAACTGATTGATTCTGAAGACTCTATGGGATTTATTATGTTCGAGTGTGGTGTTGAGGACATAACCTTAACTGCTGTAAGGCGACTTGGATACAAGGACAGTACCAGTCGATTATTCCAGGAAAAAATGGCCGAGATTGAGCGAACCTTAAACGAAATGCAGGAAACAAACTTTGAAGTGGAGAACGAAACTAATCAATCTGCAGGATTTCGCCGTAGCAGTAGTAACTCGAGTCGTATTCATCCTAGTACCGAGTCTTACTCCTCATGGGACTCGAAAATGTCTATCCCATCAACGGCCAGCTCCCTGCCCAGCGTGGCACACATGGAACCTCTTGTAGGGGATGCCTCCAGTGTGGTGCTACAATTCTCAGATGTCTGGTTTCATTTTGCTTCACCACCTTCTCTTCCTAGAAAGAGACAAGCAGATTTCACAAGGTCAGAGTTAATACCATCTTCTCACAAATACCCTGAATAATAATACTAGGGGTGACTATTGTCCTTTACTTAACTACTGTGATAGTTTTGGGATAGTATTGCAATAGTAAACAGCACTTTTGTCTCGGGACACTATTGCAATATTTACCCTAAATCAACTCAAAATTCGTCCATAAAATTGCTACTATAGAAGCTATTTTAAAGGCTTGGAAATTGTGTCTGAGAGTCAGAAGATTGATTTCCCAGTTAGAAAACATCAAGATTTCTCAGAAAACATAAATTTGTCTGTTTAATGCTGTAATATTGTCACAACTAGCGAAAATGTAAGCATTGTTCATAAACGAAATTTGAGGTAATTTACAGTATGCTAGCTCAGGAGACTATTGTGATACTATGTATGTTGAATTTTTACAAAATTAAGCTCAGAATATCTATTTTAAAGGCCAAAAAATATGAATTTATGCGATAGATTATCAACTGTTATGTCATTATGTTACCATAACCTTTAAGCAAAATTGATTTATTATTAACATTTTCCACCTTTGGTTGGGTTATCTGTTGTCTTTAAATGCTCCATTTGAATTTATTTAAGGAAACAAATATCCAAAAATGTCAGGCATATGTTTTATAATTTGAAAAAAGCGGTCAAAAGTTGAAAATATCGATAGTTGATAACTTGGTTCTACTTGGTAGACTGTTGTTTCAATAAAAAAGTTAACAGAAACTATTTCAATATTTCATGAAGATTGTTGTTGTAGTCTTACACCCAAAGAATTCATAACATAAGGTTTTGAAACATTTCTGTGGCCTAAAATACCACTTAATGTGGTGTAGAATGCAGATTAATTTAATAACCAATGAAACAAATCTTACCTTCATTGGATTGGTGTCTCATTAATGAAGCACTTTCATTGGTTAATGTTTGTTGTTGATATAGGTTAGACTGGAATCTATTAAGCACAGCCACCCCTGCTATAAATGCCTGGCTAAACCCCAGTGATCGGCTAATGGTAGTGGTGGGGAAGCTGATGAAGACAGTCACCCACAGAACCAGCTCTATCATGGCATGTATCATGACAGAAGCTCTTGAAGTCCAGGGAATACATATGCCATACAAGGTACACATGTTATCACTTGTGTCGCATACAGGGGCTAAGTCAGAAATCAAAAGTATGGTGTCCAAAATGGCCATTTTGCTTCACTTTTTAAGTACCTGGGTGTCCAATTTTTTACAGTTTCCCTATCTCCGGCATGTTAAAGTTTCTTAAAACAAGGTGTACAAATAACTCAATTTGTTCAATTCAGGGTGTCCAAAGGACGGGTAGACACCGCCTCTGCCTTAGCCCTTGGTTGCATTGCATTAGCATTACATCTTGTAGACTTGTTAGATTTTATTCATTTACCTGTTATCACATGAATGTGGTCCGTCTGTGATCTTGTCCCAGGTTGATGTGAGGAAGCTACCTGTCCTCGGAACTATGGGGCAAATAAAGCCAATCTGTTTGTGATGATTTTGTATTGCCTTCTGTGTTTGTCCTGACTTTCTTCAATTTATATGCGTGAAAGTTGTCCTATGAGTGAAATAACCTTAAATATGACGTAAAACACCAACCAAACAAATAAACTGTCTTAATTTTTGGTCTCAGCAGAGTTATAGCAACAATAACAATAAATTCATAGAATGTCTCATTTTATTTTTTTTTTATTATGATCAGTTAAGCGATAAATTCATTTTTTTCACAAGTATTTGAAATGAACTTTTGGTATATTTTTTTCAGAGTAAGTTCAACAAGGTAACAGTGTTATCCAGGACGCTGCAAGAGGATCCTTCATGTCAGCTGATGAATGTGTTGAGGAAGTATTTACTGCGAGTAGGAACAGAACCTGTAGAGGATGCTATCCATGCTGACACTATCCCACAGATAATAACAATACAAAAGGGTATCCTCGCCTTGACAAGGCAATGGAAGAATGTGTTATACATGCCACAGCTAGTCAGTATGACGTTCAAGTCCAAGAAACCAGTCAGACCATATGGAGTGAAGTTTTCTATTCCAGAAGAAGACAGCAGCAACTATTTCATGGAAGATGAAGAGGACACAGATGTTTTACTGAGTCCATTTGATGTGGTGGATGAGAAGATGTCTCTTCTGCAAGCAGAAGGAGGGTCTGTCCATCAGACGACCTCCATGCCAAGTCTTAACGGACGTACTTTGTCTGACCTGCCACGGGAAACTGCCGAAGCAGAAACATTTCACAATAAGCTCAAAGTCAATAACTCAGTGCCAGATTCCCAGTATCTTGACTCTCCAGAAAGAGTAAATAACACCCCAAAAGCTTGCTTGATACCACATTCTATATTAAAGAGAAATGGAAGCAATTTTAGTTTTGTCTCGAATGCTGGTAGTTCTTCAACCTTAGATCAAGGCGCAGGCGCCTCACCACCAAGCACTCCTCTAAAACAAGTGCCTTCTAAGCAGCCTATATTGAAAAAGAATGAGGAAAGAGAAGATTTGTACCGATGGATGGCTAGACAACGTGATGAGCAGCAATTCCCATCACCCAAAGTCGCCATCCATTCAGCAGCCATGAGGCAGGATTCAACCCTTTCTGGTTTTATTAATTCCTGGAATCAAGACGACAGTGGGAATGACTTGACGTCAGAGAACCTCACATTAGCCACCTCCATTCTACAATTAGCTGATGCTCAGATTCTCTTCAAACCCTTTTTACAAAGCATTGGTTTACATGTAGAGGAGGTCAGATCCTCAGCTATGATGAAACGCTTCGGTGGAAATGTGTCACTACAGGGTAGTTTCAACTCTCTGAAGATAGAGATTATAGACTCTGAAAAGAACAACTTTGCAAAAGGAAAAGGGAAAAGCAAATCACACTATATGCGTAAAATATTCCCAGAATCCCCTGCCTTTCATTGTCAGAAGTTCAATCTGAACATTGGGATGAAGGATGTTATTGATTTTGAAAAGAACCAAGGAACTGGTGAAAATAACAAGAGAAACAAATCGGCCCATAGTTTGAAGATTGCCATGCATAAATTGGAAGCCAAACCAGCTACAACCCAGGTTAACTTTCTTGTGGACTGTGAGGCTGTTACACAGCATGTAGACATGTCACTGTTACGAGTTGTACACCAGTTTGCTACCATGATCAGTAATATCCAGAGCACAAGAGTTGAACTGCGTGAAAACAGGAGTAGTGAGATATGGACACGCACACACAGAAAACAGAATTCTAAGGATTCTACATCAAGTACATCAACACAAAGATCTGGAGCAGAGCATCAAGAGCACCATGGACATTCAAATACAGAGCACCATGGACATTCAAATCTAGATCATCATGGACATTCAAATCCAGAACATCATGGACATTCAAATCCAGAGCATCATGAACATTCAAATCCAGAGCATCATGGACATTCAAATCCAGAGCATCATGGACATTCAAATCTAGAGCATCATGAACATTCAAATCCAGAGCATCATGAACATTCAAATCCAGAGCATCATGGACATTCAAATCCAGAGCATTATGGACATTCAAATCCAGAGCATGTGAACACTGAACCTCCCAGGCATTTGAATCTAGACCCTCCCAGATACACAGACTCAAAGTCTCCAGCTACACCTGCTACTGATCCTTCAAAAACAGACAGTCAAGCCCGTAAACAGACTAACGATTCAAGGTCTTCCCCATTTGACAGGAATTTATCAGACTCCAAAAGACCTGATAGACTCACACTTTCTCTGAAGCGTAGGTCTGATAAATCTGCTAAAAAGAAGCAGAAGGAAGCTTTTTCAGCAACATTGACACCCAGAAGAGATTCTGTTTCAATAGACATGGTAGATTCCTCTTCACCCATAATAGCAGAGAAGACTATAGTTGATGAAATCAAAGAGAATACGCCGCAGTGCTGGAGAACTTTGTACCACTTATTAAACCTGTACTCAACTATGCCTGAACCAAAAACTGTCAACAAACGAACAGAAGCTTCTCGTCTTTCTGTGATTCATGAGGAACCGGACCATGACTCTGTACGTGGACGACAAAAATCTCCGCTGGGAGATATTCCGGAGATGGAAGGAGATCGCTTTGATTCACTGGCAGCTGAGGAAGAAAGAATGGAAGGTAGATTTGCTCAGACTTCCTTTAGCAGGACCAGATTCAAACAGAGTAAGTTTATGGATATCAAAGTGACCCCAAATAAGAATTGATTAAAGGCTTGATGATATACTTGAATCTAGTAGGATTCTATTTTTCCAAACATATGACTGATGCATGAAAGCTTCTCTCTTATCAGCTATTGGTAATTTGCTGACTACTAATTGTGCTTTAAAAAACTAGGACAAGTGGTTGGAACTCCCTTCCTGTTGCATTGGTGCTCTCAGAGCCTACGGGCAATAGGAAGCAATTCTGTTTATGACGTTTTTGTCCTTTGTCTTGTGATTGTCCTGTGTTATATTTGTATCTTGCCACTGGCATGAAGGGTGGTTCTCTTCCACCGATTGGCTAGCGAGCTGTCATTTGAGTGAACTAACCTGAAGTACAACATTAAACCCTAATCAAACAATCAGATAAAAAAAAAGGGCTGTGAGAGATTAATGTAAATTGTTCAACACGTTTGACTGGATAAACTTCATTTTTACTTTAAGATCAAACTCTTGGTGTTTGTTTCCCAAAATATACGTGATAGAGCATTAAAGACATTTTAATATAACTCTTGTAATTCAGGCATCTACATCGGTGAGAGTACCCCATTGGTTGTATATGGAGTGGCCAAGGTGAAGAAAGTTCGTATTCTGGCCGCTCTAGGGGGACTTCGACTTGAGGCTGAACTTCAGAATGCTCATGCTACTGGGGGATATAAGGAAAAGGTCAAAGGTTTCCTAAAGAGGAAGTCAGCTGACTCATCTATCACAGGTTATGTAGGCCACGCAATGATAGTTCTGAAAGAAGGCCAACCCCCCAGGAATCAGTTTAGGTGAGTTTTGTATCTTAAATTCATGGGTGGTTGGGAAGGAGCTTCCTGTTGCCTTGGTGCTCCTGAAACTATGGGGCATACGGACGCTGATTTGTTTGTGATGTCTTTAGATTAAGTCTTGAAATTGTCTTGTCTTCATTAGTTGCCTGTGTGGTCGATGTTGGTTTCCTTAACCCTCTGGGCTGGCATGCCTGTCATCAAGCAAACTGGATGAACAAAACCATGTTTGTTAGAATCAAAGTTTTAATGACATAATTAAGTAAATCAACTTGTTTTTGGAACAATTTTACAATAACTAACATTGTAAGCACATCATTCAAAGAGGACAGGTTCTGTAAATGTGTCTTCTCTTAAGATAAATTTCTTGATGGATTACCGTGATTTGCAGGTGAGTTGTATATGGAGTATCGCTGTAAAGAAACTAGGTCTTACTGAGTTAACAGTACATTTATGCATTTACAATTGCAATGGCTAGGTCACGCAACACAGGTGGAATTGCGTTGAGTAGTAAAGTACCTAGCAATCATATTTTCTTCAATCAAAACTAACAGAACTGTGGTGAACGTGGACATTGGGACATGTCACAGCCTGTACACCTCCGTGTTGAGACGAGGGAAGGAGCACAACTCTGCCCTGATTGATATAGGTGTGATTGATATTAACATCCCTCAGCACCCGGTCATTCTCCATGGTATGATGACACGGGGCTCCAGACAACTCAGCAGTACCTTACAGGAGTTCAGGTGGCCACTGGCCAGAGCCAGGTAACACACAGCTTAGTCATCATCCATATTAAAGTTTTAGATCAGTTTTACTGTATAGGTCAATTTGAATTATTTTTAATATTTTACTTTTAGTTTTGATTACCTTTTGTTTGTCTGTTTTAAAGTATATCCTTGTTTATCACAGCTAAAATTTTCAAAAACAAATTTTTTTGATTATGAATGCTATAGGAATTACCTGTTTGAGGTCCGAACAATTAAAAGCACAAGTGTTAATGTTTGAACCAATGAAAGAAAAGAAAAGTTGTTCTCTTTCGGGTTCACCTTATTGCTGGCCCCCCCCCCCCCCCCCCCCCCCCCCCCCCCCCCACACACACCCATGTACAGCTCAATCTCCCCATCCCTTGTTCTCTAACTGTGCACTGGTGGAGGCATAGTCTAACCAAGCAATACATTTGTCCATCTTACAGCTGAGTCTTTTTTAATTTTTGCTTGGCTATCTTCCTGCCTATATCAGAACCTTGTGGGCAGCGAAGTGACTGTTTTCTAACTTTTTCCAGCCATTTTTGTTTTGTTGTAAATTTTGACATACATTTTGGTTTATTTTCTAACAGTCGTACTACAGTAGATACAGAATCAAATCTATCAGCATCCCAAGCCACAGAGGAAGTGACCACTGAAGATGTTAACGTTCGCTTCCACAGACCAGCTGTGGAGAAAACCCCTGGATTTAATATCCGTGTGACTGCCACATTACAAGGCTGGTGTATTGGAGCGTCTTTATTGCCATCTCTTAAGTCACAGTATAAGGTGAGATAATGAAACATTGAATTCCCTTTTTGTGGAAAACTGTAAAGTAAAAGTCTTCCTGAGAAGAGAAAGCAACTAGAAGTTTCATGCTGATAACTTCCCTATTAGAGGAAACAGAGGAGACTTCTTTTATCCCTTTTTTCACACTTTGTGCAAAGCGGATTGAACTCAAAGTCTGTATACAGCTCTCTTATGACCACCTACAGATTAGGTTTGATTTTCACACAGTTGTGTTGTTGCCCTCTGGGCTGTTTGTTCGAAGACTGACAATGCTGTCCTTACTTAACACTGGAAACCTGATTCCCGCACCATTTGGAACAGTAAGGGACCGATGTATTTCACTCAATACAGTGTCTTGTTTTACATGCAGAATAATGTAGCAGTACCTCAATCACCTAAAATTTGTCCATAAATATCAAATTTGGAAGTTATTAAAAGAACTGAAGAATTGTGTCATTAGGACAGATGGCACAGTTTTCAGTTGGACATGATCAAAATTAAAACAACCCTGTTGACTTGTTTGTTTGGATGAAAAAAAAATGGTCACAACTAACAGAAATGTTACAATTATTCATAAAGTCTTCGGAATATAGTTTCTCTACTTATCACATTACATACTCTTTTTTGTATTGTAGACTGGTAAAATCACTATATCTGGAATCACTGGAAAAAAGGCTAAATTCTCTGTCGATCTACCTACTCATAAACTGAGCTTCCAATCAAAGGTATTTGAGGGGCAGTATCTTATCAGCACAGACATACTGGAACATTGGAGGAACATTAATTTTCCAACACAGCATAACCCAATTTATGATAATGACAGTGCAGCTTTTTGCCCTTAGAATACATCGCTGTCTTATAAATGAAATAATCGAATCAATCCATTGATTGATCAATCATGAATCAATCTATCTACCAATAGTATTGCACATTGAAGAAACGAATTTCAAGTTTTGTTGTGCCATAAATATTTTTATTTTGTAAAGCTGAAATCTGATATGCAACTGCATCTTTGAAAATATATGTGGATAGATGTTTGACATTTTTGACATGTCATCACAATTTATTCAGTATTTTTCTGTCATATTATCTGTAGGTGACAACCAGAGAGACTATGATACCATCTTCAGCCAGCGTGGATCTGCCACCCATCCACATGGCTGCCGATTACCGCCACCAGAAGGGAGGCAGTGGCACGCTTACAGAGAGGGTGGTGGAGGGCTTGGATTTGAAAGAGGGCAGTTATCTGAATGCTGTGGCAGAAGTGGGCATGTTAGAATTGAGTCTGACAACAGACCTCCTTAATCACCTAGTCTTTGTACAGAAAGTCTTTATGAAGGTGGGTAAACTTTCTATATTTCTCATTTCTTTGATTATCTTTTTTTTGAATTTACACGTTGTTATGCTTTAGTAGTTTAATAGCCTTTCATTCTACTAATCCTACTTCAATGTACCGCTAACGGGTTCATTTCCTTCTTGCCGGGGGTTGTTTTTACGAGGTTTCCTTCCAGGTTTTCCACGGTAATTATGCAAGGACCCGTGTGAAGTGGACAATTTGTCATATAAGTGAAATACCCTTGAGTACGAAGTTAAACCCCAATCAAACAAACAAAAACCAAACAGAAACTATAAGTAGGT
>JAQQZZ010064327.1:9926-40853 GCA_030265115.1 Mopalia vespertina | reverse complement strand
GACATTGCGGGACACAGCAGTATCCCGGCATTTTCTCAAGATGACATTTCGTTTTCGGCACTTACAAAACTATTGACCAATTCGGGCATGCGTACTGAAACCTCCACTAGTACTACTGCGCCATCTGGCGTCAAATCGGATGGACAGCCCCATTCTGACTGGCCAAAACATCTTATCAAGTCATTCGTTGCAGTAATGTGAAAACATTTTTATAATTCTCCTGTTAAATCACTTCGGCATGTTTCGTTTATTTCCGCCAGTTTGTTCTACGCCAGAAATTTATTTCTGTGTTACGTGATGACATGACAATGTCATAATGGAGACGGTGGCATTGTCGCAGTAAACTTCGAATTGGAATTACAAATGTGTCATTTCGAGTGAAAGAAAAACGGTTTTTCACATACATATAAATAAAAGAATACGTTATTTATTTAACCGCGAAATTATAATATTGGGAAAATATCCTCAAATGAGTTTATATATCTGAGCATGTACAACAATTGGCCCTACTAGCAACAACAACAAACAAATATAAGACACTATAATTTATTTAGAACAGAACAAAATATATATTGCTAAATATGAGTATATATGAAGAAATAATGCATGAAGGAATAAATATTTCAACATAATTTATTTTTTAAACTACCAATATTTATAGTTTAACCTCTTTAACCGTGAGGAAATATATTGGGATATTTTTCAAGTCTATAAAGGCTATACATGCTTACCAAGCAGCTATAGGACAGTATAGAAGTAAATATAACTTAACCTACATATTCTGTCAGTGGTCATTTTTAACAGTATAACTAACTTGTTTTATCCTTACAATAAAGTTTTTCCGCAGACATAATAATATTAGGGTTATAGTTGTATTTAGTTCTGCATCATTGCTAACGTTTTTAGCGCTGTTTAAATATCCTCTAATAAAACAATAGATAGGGTAGATGCAGAGTTCTGTCTCTTATAGTCTATCATACAATGGAGAATTGTTTAGAGATACAGAGTTAGAGTACACATATCTGTGTAATTTGATTTTTTTACTTACCGGCTATTATGGGTTCAATTAACACTGTCCAATAATATATGATATACTGAACTTTCTGACACATTTTATATGCCAAACGAGTTTGAAATCGCCCATTAGCCTTGTTAAAAATACAGAAAGTATACGGTTCATGTATCTGTTGCTAACCCGCCATTTTTCTCTCTTCTACCCTAACTGTAGACTTGAAATTTAGTAGACGGTCCTGTAACTTCCACCTTGTACGCATTTTTACCTAATAAAAGGATACAGAATGTATTCCATTGAGATATTAAACCTGTATTAAGCCGGTTAGTCTACATAATTAAAGATTTGAGCGCTTCTTCAAATATCGATGAAGGGCAATTGCACAAATCGAGGCCTGAAACCCAGTAGCCCTGAGTAGGGCTGTATTGACATGTTTCAATGTGTAATACATATCTGGTAGTTTGGTTTACAACGGATTTCGGTTCGCCGCCTACCACTTGTCAGCCTTCCGCCAAAAGGAAATACGACTCTTATGCTAAAAGAGGTAGAAATAGTCTCTATCGGTGTTGCCCGGTTTATCTGCCAATCATATTTTTATATGATATTCAGTCCGGTGGAGAAACAGGTCTCGTATTCCACGCCTTGTTTGCCGACATCGCGAAACTGGATTTGTGACTAGCCAGTCTTGTTTGATCGAGACCAATCAGGTACATTAGTGATAATTGAACGTGATTATATGCAGTAATCTCGTTTTTCACATCGATTACCGTGAGACATTGCGAGATGTGCTGGTTTACCCGAGTCATCGTTTTGCAATATAAGACCTACAACTATCGTGTTGTTAGTGTCGTATATACCTAATGCAGCGTTGTCGACTGTGCTCACGGTAAACAATCAAAATTAAACTACACCAATAACACACAGACAGACGTCTTGAGGAGAGGTTCAAGTGGGAAAAAAGACTTGACAAAACACATTTGACGTCTTTCAAACCCAATACAAGCCCCACAATTATCAGTTTTCAGGCTCCTACATTAAAAGACAAATGTCCAAATCTACTTGTGTTTGAGGGACACATGTGCGGTTATTTGAAATGTTTGATTTTTAATTAACCTGTACAGGATGAGAAAGGGTTTAGCATTTCCGTACCCAATTATTATTCAACGAGATCTCGTGAAATGATGACGACAATAATGGAAACCCACGTTTTCTGAAAATATAAGAGAAAAGAGAAGTTTCTTCCAAAATTACTAATAGGAAATGAACCCCCCAAAATTACCCGACGTTTTTGAGTGGGTTTTAAACAACAAACACAATTGAGAATTCGTCCAATTCTACATTACTCAATCAGTTCTAATTTTCTTTTTTCACCTTACAGTAATAAGAGAATCAGAAGTATTTCCTTGATAATGACGTCAGCTGCACTACTACTCACAAGCTCCGCGCTGTGTTTAATCTCCTAACACTACCTAAGTTAGAGCCGAATACTCAAAAAAAAGAGAAGACAATGACTCGATTCTTTTTATTTTTTAAATGAGACTTGTAAAACCGGCACTTGACTTCACTAACAAAAACATGTGGCTCTAATGGAACCCGTCAAGGTTCTTTAGTCATGGCTCTGGTGGAACCTTCACAGCAACGGTTCCTAGTATTTCTCCCTTTCTTATTATATCAAAGAACCATCCCATATTGAACCATCCTCTTTTTTTAAAGAACCGTGAAAGAACCATTATTCCTAAGAGTGTATCTTGAGGGAACATCTGCGAACAGGTGAACTAAAGACGATGTACATTAAGTGATTAATTTTTATCTCCTTCCCTTTTGAATACCTTTTTTACTTACATTAATAAATTTCCAATTTCTTTTAATTTCTTATACATTCTGCTTTTGTCATTTACTTTAATTTTTCGTTTGTTTTAATTTTTTAATTTTTGTTTTAAATTTAATATAGCTAAATAATGCATGGTGTGATAGGTATATTGCTGATATCGATTATATACAAATATTGTTAAAGATCTACCAGAAGACAGTCAACCACAGCCGATATCGATTATATACAGACTTGTTAAAGATCTACCAGAAGAAAATCTACCTCAGCCAATATCGATTACATACACATATTGGCATGTTAACATGTCTACAAATGCCCATTAGCAGTTAATCTTATTAATGATCTATAAGGAGATCAATTATTGGCACGACAAACTTATCAATATTTAAAAAGCCTGGAAGAGTCTCACTTACTTATGTTTTTCTAACGCTATCTGCAATCAATGCAAGCTACCTTCAGATCGTATTTGGTTGTTTGATTATAACTGGTTGGTTGGTTGGTTGGTGGGACTGACTGATCGATTTATGGATTTATTGATTGATTGCACACCATCACAATAGCACAAATTACGCAATGATCTCACAATGTTAAGCAGGACGATTTGACCATGCATGCTTGAGAACATTTCCCCATAGCAAAAAAAGACCAATCAATCAATCAATTGATAAATCGATCAATCAATCAATCAAGAAACCAACCAACCAACCAACCAATCAATCAATCAATCAACAAACCAACCAATCAATCAATCAATCAATCAATCAATCAATCCTTAGGTAAACATAACGCAATGGTTTTTTGTATGGGGTAAGTTATGTGTAACTGAGCTTCCAGCAAAGTCCGATATCTGCAACAGTTTTTGATATCGCTTTGAAGAAACGGTGTGTGATTCTCCCCGACACAAGAGTAACACAAACTCTATCTGTCTAGAACTAACTCATTTGATTAAAACCGAAAGCCGTCTTTTCTCAATGATGTACGTACAGCCCGCTTGATCATAAACCAGGACGATTTTAATGTAGTGATCCAATCCACTTCTCTTTTTACCAGTCACCCCAATCAAACAAACAGATTATAAAGATACTAACAAGTTTAATCATTCTTGAATGAATAAAATTGTTCAGTTTTATATTTATGTAATTGTTGGCTGCTATAGTTGGGTGGTGGATGATTGATTGGTGTTTTACGCCGTACTTAAGGGTATTTCACTTATATGACGACGGCGTATTCCAACAATAATTGACACTAACACAACCAAGATGTGAAGCGTTTCCATAATGTTGGAAAGTTAAGTTCCTCCCAGTGCTAAGTTAAGATAGCATTGCTACTCTTCAAACAAACTGCCCTTAGCCAGAGGGCAGGTGGTGGATGAGTGACTTAACATTTTACGCTGGTGTACGACGCCAATATGAGTGAAATAACGTTGAGTGTGATGAGAAACCTCTAGGAATCATCGTAGAAACAATACCACTGGTTGAAATGTTGGCCTTTGTATGTTCAACCTCCGTAATCCAGTAAAACGTTACTCGACAGGGATGGACTGTGTAACGTGGGATATAACATGGAGGTGTAACACAACAAACTACAATACAACAACAACAACAAAACAAACTTTGATCAATTTAGAAATTTGGTAGATTTTATTATGATATGTATACACCGGACAATATCCAGATAAATGATGTAGATTATGCTATAATGATTTCGATTAAAATGACATTGTTTAATGATATACCCTTTTACTGGGTCTGTGTTTAATTTGCTAGACAAATAATAATAGCGTGTAAGCAGTAGCCTAATAAAATAGACCGCAAGTTTGAACGACAAACTCTACCAAAAAACATAACCAACTGACTTTAGTCTAACAGATGATATGCTTTCAACATAACACTTAAACTTTGGAAATATTAGCGTGACAAGAATTACCTGCCGAATAACTAGGCCTACTGTTTATGGCCAGGCGAGGTTTCTGCACAGATACGGACACCGCTTCAAAATATTCTGGACGTAAGGTAGACTAATTAAAAAAAGTCTTGGATCAGTACATGTATGCTAACCAATGCCAAGAATGCGCTTAACATGTGTAACGTTAGACAGTTTTCACGAAGCCGAATGTTTTATCAACATTGTATTGGTATGTAGTGATATTTGTTAGATTGATCGTCTTCCGGCAAATTACAACCTCATCAATACACCGGGACTATGTAATGATATCGAACAGCTGCAGATCAATGCAATTCTTTTTTAAAGCTATTCTGCAAGCCTAAATGTGTTCAATTGAATTTTGACCCACATAACACATTTACAGATTTTTATATTTATAAGCAGCTGGATTTTCGGGTAACTGTGGCAAGGAATAGAGCCCCGCCGCGTGACTTCCTGGGACGAACGTGATGGCGCGGGGTTTATCAGTCTGCCTTGAAAAGCTATATGGTTCTTGATGGCTACAAAACGATTTGAATTATGCTCTGGTATAAGTCAACTGTAACTATATGTTAATTATTTATACAACACGATGACTTTCGCGTTCGGCTATATTGAAACATTTTCCAAGCGCAAGACCCAATTTAATATGAACCATGAAAATATCTGCCTTTTGATCAACTTTACTCTTCATTTATTTACTTTTTTCGGTCTTAAAATCCCCTGATACAGGCGTGCTAAGAATGACTGAACGCTGAATTGTATGTTCTACTGACGTTTGTGGGATATAGGCCCAACCATGGCTGACTACTGGTAACTGTTGTATAATTGCTTTGATTCACATATTTCGAATTTATACGTCATGTTACTAAATTCAATTTGATATCAATGAAATCCAAAATATTTATTGTGTTTTTGAGTTTATAAATTGTAAAGAATTTGTGTTCACGTAATATAAAGAAAAATACATCCTGAAATGAAGAACTGAAACAAAACGTATAATTTTACTTCTATAATTGAAGATGAAATATACATACCCTCAGACATTGTTCAAATAATATAAGGTCTAGCTTATTCTAAGGCTGTCGTCAAATAAAAATATATACCAATAATAAAAGGTACCATTATATATAAAATAGAAAACTGAGATCAAAATATAGAGACAGAGGTATAATGGTAAACGAATGGAATGGCTTTGGATCTTCGTGAAGCGTTTATCCAAATTGAAAATCGCTATTAGTTGATGCCCTGCTAATGCCGAATACAGGTATTCCTAAAATGTGGCGAGGCGTCTTTTAATTTTGGATACAGTTCTACATTTGAATATCTAAAATAAAATTCAGTCTTGATTTTAATAGCTCGTTGAATAAATGTTTTTACTTGTTATCATATTTGATGCGCACCATGCCAAAAACATACAACACTATATATTGTGGTCGGATGGTGGGCGATTCCGGTTGCCCTCGCAGAGCTAACGAGCAATATGAAGCCGACCTAAATACGGTGTTAAAGCCTATTCAAACAAACAAAGAATACAACATAATTTATCTTATCAGCTATGCATGTACCATTTTTGTCCACAATAACAGCGCTACTTAAATTATCTATTTTAATACAATATTATATGCCGTTTGAAATGGAATGATATGTCAACATATTTAGCACTATTTATAGACAGTCCTAGCCTTTCTTGTACAACGTAATTCGATAAAAAGAAAATGTTGGCAATTTTATATATAGCACTGAATATGACAGCTCTAAGAGCGAAATAGAAATGGCACCACTGAGTCTATTAGAATAGAACCCGGATACTTTGGTATTTACTGGCAATAATCTTTGTGTCTGTCCCAATTAAACTTATTTTGCAAAACTATATCAATTGAACTGCTTATAGCATTATTTAGCGTTCCATTTGCCACACCAGTAGTTTGGTTTTAAAATGCTATAGTTTTCACCCCACTGCTTGAGTCAAATCCGATAGGGTTCGTTCGTTTGTTCGCGAGTATTGATTCAATCTAGTCCGTCAAGTTTTAATTTCAGCGTATTTTTCTCGGTATTTGTCTATGAATTCCTCTCCATCCGAACAACTATACTGAGGCAGCTTTACAATAGGGCTCGTAAGCCACGTCATGTGCATGATCTGCGATATTCCACGTAGCTCACTCCACTTCCGGGTACATGTACCCCCTATACTTCTTTTCTAGTCCTAACATAAACGGAAAGTGTGAAAGATGCCAATTCTCCCTTCCAAGTCCTACACCTGAACCCAACAGCAACACAGAATACGACTCGGAAAGATCGGTATAGAAAAAAAAAAGAGACTGTGTTTGAACGAGGTACCCGGAAGTCAAGTAGAAGAGAACTGGTCTTACATGCCATATTCTCTAAGCGTTTATGAGTCTGATATCAACTGACACTGTTCTTGTCCATCCACTTTATGTTACTGTGATTCGTCCGGTGAATTCCGTTCTACAATATTAAGGTCAGTTCTCTGTATTTTCATTGACACATATCACAGGTCTACCACCGAAACATCAATAAACCATACTGTTACAACCAGCTGATGCTCCGAGTTTGATTTCATGTTGACGAGCTTTTAATCTTAGAGCCGTAATACTAGAGGACCGTCGATCTACATCCCAGACACTGGGCGAGGGAGCCATGGATAGACCGGGAAAACAAGCTGACAAGTCATTGGAACTCTCCCGGACTTTGATGGCTGATGACGTCATACTTGCTAAAAGATGCTGAAAAGACCCTGGAGGAGGCATCAGTCCGAACGGGAGAAATTGACGGACGCCGAATGACGGTGGAGCGGTGGACAAAGGGAACGCCTGAGCACCGCAAACCTGATGTGGAGATGGAAACATCAAACGATCAGCAAGTGAGTTATCAACAGACGTCAGCACGTCACCAAACGTCGCGGCGTGGGACAGGTATGGTCGTGATGGCAAGCTAATGACACCCGGATAAGCATTGTACGGTTGGCCACTAGTACCAACCTTCTCCTTTTTGCGCCATTTCGCTCTTCTGTTTTGAAACCAGACCTAAAAAATTAAAACAAAATGGACTTGATGAAAACATTTTATATACATTTGATTATATATAACTTTATTTTTAAAAAAATCCAAATGCTGGTGTTTATAGAACAGTAATAACGCTCTATTATTGCCTAACAGTAGGCCTAATCGTAATAACACGGGGATTTCGACTAATTAAATCCAATACATTTTCTGATTAAACATGTATACAACATTAGCTTTTCAACTTGTCGTTAATTTAAATATACTTTTTAAACTAGGCTATGTGTTTATGGGGTGGGTTTTTGTTCTCGTCGCATTGCGTCCCGTGATTGTCCTGTTTTGTCTCTGTTTGTTGCCAGTTTTGTAGAGAGTGGATTGGGCTAGCACGCCGTCATGTGAGTGAAATAACCGATTTGACGCTGTTAAACCCCAATCAAACAAACAAATCTTTTCTTTCTCTGGGAGAATGCAGGGGCGGATACAATTCGAATTTGGTAGACTTTGTAAACAAACTGGCACTCGATTGGTATTTCTAGGGAAGACCGTTGGTAACAACAGTATAAACGAAATAAATATCAGTTCATCATTCCCCACACAAAGCTGGCTTTGTTGTCTGTCTTGTATTTTACACGAAAATTTCAAATTTTTATCTGACGGCATTACAGACAAATATATGTCCCAGTCGAAGCTTACCTGAACTCGCGCCTCTGTTAGGTCTATCCTCATTGCTAGTTCTTCGCTGGAACAAAGACAATTCGTTTACTGGATTTGACAAAAAAATTGCCGGACAAACTAATCAGACGATATACATTCTTCACCAGTCATTTGGCAATGAATTAGACAAATCTTGGTCAAATATCGTTTGAGGTACAATTATCAATAAAGTTTTGGAATAAGGTGGAGTGATAGAGCTAAATGGCTTGATTTGAAATAGGTTTTCCAGTCATAGTTTTGTCATTTTGATAGAACTATTTTTCAAAAATATTTGAATTGTATTGTAAAACCGGCTACATAACAAAGTGTTAGTTAATTGAAATTATTTGGTACTTTTTTTTCTTTTCTTACTAAGCAAATTTTAATTTTAAACTTTTTTACTTTATTAATTTTTACTAAGCGAAGTTGACGCAAACTGACATTTAAAAACAAATAAATGCGAATATTAATGCATTTTTTTTTTAAATTACCGAGTAAAGACATCCGGGTAGTGGGTCTTTTGGAAAGCTCGTTCTAATTCTTCTAGCTGGAAGCTGGTGAATGTAGTTCGGTAACGTCTTTGCTTCCTTTTAACATATTCGTCCGCGTCTTCTCGGTGATCTTCGGAAGCCGTTCCACACAGATCGTGGTCTTCCGGTGAACCGCTAGATGGCGTACTTGCTACGGGGCAGTCCTTATCACTGCAGGGGTCATTATTGGCATGGCGTCCGTTTTTGTCACAACCTTCGTCCCCGTGCTCCGAGGCACTCATTTCGTCGTCTGGCAATGGATCAGGCGTAAATGGTCGATAAAGTTTTTCAGTTTTTTGATAAATTGAATCTCTGTTCGTTGTGGATATGTCTCCCAAATCTGTTGGCGCGATACCTGTCGGGTTAGAACCCTTTAAGTCCAGCTGGCACACACCTGATCTTGACTGAATAAAATGTCCAAGAGACAAACACTCATGTGGCAAAACTGGATTGAAACAAAATTTTGGCCCGTTGAAGAAGAATCCATTGCCACAGTAGAGCCCACTTTTTGAAAGCGCTTGACCAACGATGTCCTCATCCGTACAAATTTTACTTGAGCCTATAAAATAAGAAACACAAACTTATGAAAACGCACTATCAAACATAATGGACATTTTTTATAGAAAGAAAAAGGGTTTCTAGACATTTCCATGAAACCGAAGGCAAAACAACCACCATAAAACCAACAGAAAATTGCTACGGAATAAATTAGACATCTCGACATTTGGAATGTATTTGACATGTTTCTGTAAAGCCTTGACTAACAGATGTAGTTGAAACGGACCAAAGTGCTCCCAAAATTCCAAATTTAAGTCTGATACTGCCAGGAATCTCTAGACTCTACTACCTGAACTTATAAATGGCGTTTAATCTAACCAAAGCAATGGGCCGTTTTTTATTTTGTCACGCATTCCCTATCACATAATTAATTGTGGGCATTCGCTAAGGTGTTGTTCTGAACGTGGCATCGCACCATATTTCCTTTTATTGAAACTTCTCCCAATGTCTTTGCTTGGTTTCAAAAGAGCTTTCTTCGGCTTAATTAGTCCACATACCTGTGAGATAACCAAATAAATGAAGATGCATGTAAGGTGTTACCTTCCTAGTCATTTATCGACGTTTCTTTGTTCGCCCAGTCGCCGCCGGTAAATTAGTTTTACCTGGGAATAAACGTATCGATACTGTGACATCTGTAAGGGTTCCACGCTAACACTATAAGATCTTTATTAATTAATGTTTTGAACTGAATAATGAATACATAGAGCGCGTGCCAGTCAGACTGATTGAAGCGATGGGAGGTTTTATTGCCGGGTAAACAACACTGGGCCACTAGATTGGAGAGCAATGATCGCAGCAAACAACAAAACGAGCTTAAAACTGTTGTTAGCGGTCACATCAAGAACACATCGACCAAGTCCTCGCTGATCAATGATCATTTATAAGGCACAATCATGAAAAGGACTTGCGAAAAAAAAAACATTTGAATAGAACGCGGTGGGCTGTGAATGTTTTGCTTTACGTATTAAACTGTTTTCTTTGTTACTGTCGTATAGGTTAATCAAAATGACGCCTACAAATAAAGAATATGTATAAATACCCACTACGTTCAAATAAACTCCAATCATATAGACGGTAAAGACAATATTTGCCTATTTTAATTACAAGATTGGCACATTTGAATTACCAAATTTGCCCATTTGAATTACAAGATGCATGTGCGTATTCAAATTACACGATTCGCCGATTTAAATTACAAGATTGTCCCAGTCATATTACAGGATTTGCCCATTTAAATTACAAGATTTGCCCATTTAAATTACAAGATTTGACCATTTAAATTAGATGGTGGAAAAAATTTAATGGGGTTATCTGAATGGACTGTGTGAGAATATCTGGCAATTTAAACTAAGACAGATGCGCTTTAAATATATAACTGCTACGAAAAGGTACACAAGAAGTAAATACATGGGTTTAAATCTCCACTCTAGATTATAAATAATTATGAAAACTGTTGAAATATTACAACCAATCGTTACACCCAACATCAGGTGTCAATGATATGATTCCCTCGTGGTGTCATTAATAATGCATGAAGTAATGTAATACTGCAAGAGGTATCTGTTACAAGTGCACTGAAAGAAATCCAATCAATTTATCATGTCCTAAATATGAATATGATTTCATAAAAGCTTTCAGCTCGCAGGAATTATACTAGAAAATGAATATATCTTTAAGCCATGAGTATCACACTGTCGTTTTACCTGTCAGCTATGGAAGCCGGGAATGGCCATCATTATTTTGCCAAGTATAGGAGTTATTTCAGATCAGTAAAAAGGAGAAGGTTAGATTTAGTGTTTGCTTTAAGGTTCTGTTTTGTTTAAGGTTAGATCAAGTGTTTGGTTTACGGTTAGGTTTGGTTTAAGGTTAGGTCTAGTGTTTGGTTGAAGTTAAGTTTTAATGTTATATAGGTTTAAGGTAATTTTTAATGTTTGGGTGAAGGTACGTTTTGATGTTTGGTTTAAAGTAAGTTTTAATGTTTGGTTCAAGGTAATTTTTAATGTTTGGGTGAAGGTACGTTTTGATGTTTGGTTTAAAGTAAGTTTTAATGTTTGGTTTAAGGTTATTTTTATGTTTGGTTTAAGGTAATTTTTAATGTTTGATTTGCGGTTAGGTCTAGTGTTTGGTTTAAGGTAAAGTTTGGTGTTTGATTTAAGGTAAGGTTAAGTGTTTGGTTTAAGGTCAGGTTTAGTGTTTGGTTTAAGGTCAGGTTTAGTGTTTTGTTTAAGGTCAGGTTTAGTGTTTGGTTTAAGGTCAGGTTTAGTGTTTTGTTTAAGGTTAGGTTTAGTTTTTGGTTGAAGGTAAGCTTTGAGGAATGGTCGATTTTTATCTTACACGAAGGGCTAATCGAGAAATTGCACACTTCTTCTTCTAGCACGTTAGTTTCGAGTCGTGTATTTTAGTGTTGCTAAGAGAGCTCTCTTTGCATCAACTGGGCTGGTATGCCGTCATCTTAGTGTAATATAAAACGACGTAACTACCCCAATCAAACAAGTCAATATTATTTTATAGTTTAGGGGAAACTAATGCACAAAATTAAAACAACAAATTGACAATTGTATCAATTTTTTCTTATTGTCAATTTAAAAAAATTAATTACACATAGTATCGTAGTCGAATATTTCAAATTTTCAAATAACATTTAAAGATTTCGCCAAATATTTCCTGTATCAAAAAGATATGCCGGTAGACCATAGTCTATCAGTTGACGGTTCATTTCCGTTTTTAGTTCAGGTCATACAGGAATGGCAGCAATTGAATAATAGGCAATAATAAATTGTCTTGTAATTCATAAATTACCATTTACTGTATTCCGGTCTGAACTGAAATCTGTTCTTACAAATAGAGTATTATTCCAAAATAACGAAAATACATTAAATGATTGAAACAAGGGAAAATGACTGTTACACAATTCTATGAAACGGAGAATGTACATTTTATTCGCTTATTGATGTACCGTACGTGATATTTAGATACTAGGGCGGTATCGGTGAACATCGATAGAACAACGATTTGGCTGTGATGGCAACCAGTAAATCAACAAAATGATATAGACGCAAAATATGAAGAAGATGCGAATACGTATCTTGTTGAATTGTATACACAGTCGCTGGGTAGGCCTAACAGAATAAATACAGAAATTGTTGTGATTTTTTGCAGTATCCACTTTATCATTTAAACTTTAAGCGACGATGGACAATGTGTATTGATTTTGCATAATTTCAAAAAACCCGACAGCTTCCTCTTTCTTTGAAGGTATGCCATTATGCAAATTACTTTGTCGCACACTTTTTCTCGCCAACATTACTACATAAATAGTAGAGTTACTTTTTACTGGTTCTTTATCATTTGGTTAAAACCGGAAGCCGCCTGACCTCCATGCCTTACGTACAGCCCGCTTGGTCATAAACCAAGACCGTATTGAATGTAGTGATATTCGCTAAAACGGCGTTAATTTTGCGGTTGTAGCCAGACAAATTACAGCTGTATAAATATACCGGGCTATGCTATGATGTTATGCAGCTGTAGATCAATGCAATTCCTTTTTTAAAAGATACTAACAAATTTCATTATACGTATATCAAAATTTGTTTCCATTAAATGTTGACCCACATTATACATTTTCAAATTTTTAAGCAGATTGATTTTTCATAACTGTTACTAAAAGTAGAGCGCCATCTCGTGCCTGCCTCGTAAGATAGTGATGGCGCGGGTTTATCCCAAAGTTCCAGTCTGCGTTAAAAAGCTAGATGGTACTTGATGGTTACAAAATCGTTTTTTATCAGCCCATTTTTCCTTGGGTAACATTTTCGCCTCCTCGCCCAAGAGATCGACTGACACGGACTGCAGGTAAAAATGTCGAACAACTTAAGTTCTTTTAATTACAAATTTTCCACTCTATAATGAAAAAGTTGTAGTTCACTATACTGAAGGAAAAAAAAACTATGCTCATATTTTCATCTCTGGCTAAGGGCAGTTTGTTTGAAGAGTAGCAACGCTGTCTTTACTTAGCACTGGAGGAAATTAACTTTCCAACATTATGGAAACACTTCACATCTTGGTTGTGCTGGTGTCAATTATTGTTGGAATACACCGCCGTCTTATAAGTGAAATGCCCTTAAGCACGGCGTAAAACACCAATCAATCAATTCATTATATAGTTATGGGTTTAACCAAAAGCTTTATTTACTTTTGTCTGTTCCACCTCTGTGCAACTTATAAGGGTAAACCCGACACCGATTTGGCGTGCTACTGAATAAAGACGCATGTTGCCCTGGTGCTCTCAGATCGCAAGGGCACCACTAAGGTATTATGTTTGTCAAAATGGGGTTGTTCTGTCTTGTCATTTTATGGTGCCAGCAAAGTCAGTGGTGGGTTTCTTCACCGACTGACCTAGTATACCGTTTTCGGAGCGAAATAATCTTTTATACAGCATATAAAACCCGAATCAGACAAACAAACGAAGTTGACATGCTATGATGGCTTTGCACTGTAGGCTAACTGTAATTTTTTTTCGCGTTGTCCCATGTGCACCTAGAACGTCCCTTCAACAATTTGGAAGACTGTTGAGAGAGAACTTTCTGTTACTCTGGTTCTTTCAGAACTAAGGGGCGTCATGAAGCCGATCTGTTTGTGATGCCTTTGTATTGCGTCCTGTGGTTGCCTTGTTTCTTCTATGTGTGTTGCCAGTGGCGTCAAAAGAGGCTTCCTTCGCCCATTGAGCTGGCACGCGATCAAGTCAATCGTATTCTCGCGAAAGTGTGTATAGTGGACGAGACTAAGACAACTCTCGTACGCTGTGCCAGGCCATCGCGCATTAATTTCCGCCAATATTTGGAGCGACGAAAGCCACAGATCAGCAAATAAAATAAGTACAAAACAAGATGGCCCGGTTGTATCTTAGAGTCAGTGTCTCGACGTAGGAAGTTGAATTGATTGTATTTTAAAATGGCAATCAAATGAGTGAAATAACATTAAGTATGTTGTTAAACACCAATCAAACAATCAATTCACTCATTGGGTTGGAACGCCAAGCGGCGTGTGAGTAACTAGTCTGAACAATGGTGTGTACCCCAAACACTCTCTCTGGCTAAAATGTCGATTAGAAAGACCTGCAGAGATTTACAGAGTAAGTCATCTAAAAAGGAACCGAGGAATTGACAGCACGTGCCTCGGCAGGTAAAACACTAAGTTAAATTGAAATGTAGGCTGACAGGTGTTGGTTAAAGGGAGCTGTTACTATTTGGTTAAACTCTGCAGATTAACGGGCCGGTGATCCGAGTTAATTACCCGGGGCTCTGACACGCCGGGCCGCAGGCGAATGACTTATCCCGACACCCCGTCAAACATTTTACCTTGTCGATGACAGATTAAATGAACGCTGCCACTGACTCGAAGCTATTTGAGCGCGAATTTAACTCATTAAAACTGTTTGTCTATCTTAATTGAACTGTCACTTTCGGATTAGGCTATCCTAGTATATAGTTGAGAAACGGTGTACGTTAGTTATCATGTAGTCTAGAGCTGTAGACTGGAATTACATACTCGCAGCGCACGTCCGGGACAGAAGAAAAAAACCTACCTATGTTACTTGTACAATCAAACTAATTAAAATCAGATTTAAAATGATATTCAACACAAACAATATACATGTTTCTCCAGTAAGTCACCGACCAAACAACCAACAAAACAAGCCAGCCAACCAATCAACCAGCCAACCGACCAAACAACCAACAAAACGAGCCAGCCAACCAACCAACCAATCAACCAGCCAACCAACTAACCAATCAAGCAATCAATCAACCGATCAGCCAACCACTCAACCAACAAATCAATTAATCAATCAAGCAAGCAATGAACAAATGAATCAATCAACCAACCAGCCAATAAATAAATCAATCAATCAGTCGATGGATTAACGTTAATATTAACATATGTTTCATTTCCATGTTTCACAAAGCTTTTCCAGTCACTAGATCGGTATAGCATTATTCCATCTGATGAGGTGAGCAAAGGAAAGTCCAACGAAACTGAATTACATTATAAATAACCGATCGCGTATCAAAAACGTTCAATAGCAAAATATTTTTTTTAACCAATCTGACATGGATAGTTTTCGGACTTTTTCAAAACGAGAAATATGCCTACTTCAATTTATCAATATTTCCACCCCCCTATCAATCTGGCACGTCGGCTTACATGGTGACTCTCTTGTAAAGGTTCTAACCCTACTTTAACTTCAAATAAATTTATGTTTGTTTGCTTGATTAGGGTTTGACGTCGTACTAAAGGATCATGTATATGACGACAGATTGTACATTTCACATTGTTCCTTGCTTACATATGGTGGATAACCGGGAGGAAACTTTGTCAAAACCACCCCGCTTTTACCAGAGCCACATCGTGTGACTCCCTTATGTACCTGATGGTCGACAAACAGACTCGAACCCGTGACCAATAAATTTGTGATGTGCACGTTAGATCTGGCATCAACGAATGTTGGCGGGGCTCTATGGTAACAAAGGTTTGTTTGTTTGTTTGATTGGTGTTTAACGCCGTACTTGATGTTAATTCACTCACACGACGACGTACCAGCCCAATGGGTGAAGGACCCCCCGACCCCATTGGCAACAAACAAAAACATCACAGGACAAATACAGGACACTCACGAGACAATACAAATACATCACAAAAATATCAGTTTCCTGTTCATCTTTAGCTCAGAAAGCACCAGGGCAACAGGAAGCTCCCTCCAACCACCCGCCGTAACAAAAGAGTGACGTCCATGAGCGGTACATAAAACAGACTAAAATTGTTACTTATGTTAAACTTGAAGCATCTTATAATCCATCTTCCCCTGGCTAATCACGAAGTTCTGTCATCAGCCCTGTCACACTTAACCCGTAACGGCGGTCAGACAAAGACCAAAGCAAATTGAAAAAACGAAGAAAATGACCCAAGCGTAACAAGGTGAGGAAGAGTTTCATGTCAGGACTCACCCTGCCTCGTGAAGCTGGTTGTATTCAGGCGCATGACTCTTTTTTTTATACAACACAGTGTAACCGTTTTAGCTATCCTATTTTTTTTCTATTTAGATGTTCCAACCGCACAGTGTGTTAATTGATTCGCTGTGTTGTTCCTCTATTTAGCAAGGCACACAGTCAGCCCCCCCGACAAGTGTGAAGCGTGTATGCCCACTAATCCACATAATTAGCTGTTTGTTTGTGACAGAATTAGCTAAGCCTCGCTAAGCAATCTTGCAAGGTACGGACAGTCACCGTGGGCTCGTTCTTCCGACAAGGGGTTAGTTTGTCCAGGAGAGAACATGAACGACTTGAGCCACCGTCGAAATACCATGATCCCCTCACGAGCATGCACATAAATATTCATGATTTTTTATATAACCTCGAAATGAGTTCAGTATTTTTGTTCAATGAAGGCGAAGTTGCGGAGCAGTCTCTTACGATTTAACCGTTAAATCTTACCAGTTACCATTTATATCATTTTTGTTTCATGCATTTTCTATATGTTTCATTGTCTTGTGCGGAGGGTTCAAATCCCAATTGGTTAGTTTGCTAGCCTATATTGACCTGTTTCCAAATCAATTGTTGAAGTTAAAATCAGCCTATAGAAAACTATTTATTACTAACATAAATATGAAGAAAAAAAATATAGAAGCGTGTGTTTTAATTATAATAAAAACGAATATGCTATATTTTTATATCCTATATATAATATATTGACTCATATCTACGTTTAACTTAAAAGAGTTGATTATTGGTTTCATTTTGCTTTGATATCGTTAATTGTGAAAAACGATGCAACCACGCATATATCTTACAGCGGCTTGAACCAGTCGGTAGAATGTTGGACCTGTAATCCAAATGTCCCGGGTTCGAATCCCGGTGGAAGCAAGCAAATTTTTCTTTCTTCATTCATTAAAAATAGATAAACTATGACCAGTTTAGCTATATTCGTTAGTGTAGTAAAGATACTCGTATGTATAAACCGCAGCATATTGGAGCGTAGATGCCATACTGAGAATTTTTAATTTTGTTTTCTAGAATGCCCCTCATATATCAAAGTTCGATTCAAATATAGTTTAGTCTCCGATATATGGGTGCATACTGAATGATTGGCGCGTTTTATTAATAGATGTGCATGCATAGGGCTGTGTGTATTTTTTTTAAGCAAAGTGCTTTAACAATCAATTTTTGTTAATCGATTATAAAACATAAATTCATTATTTATATATAGGTGAAAAATCAAGAATTCATTGTCTGCGTATGGTTAAAGGGTGCTTCGCTGTCATCGGATACAATTTTTTGTTTGTTTTTACAGTCGGTTGCTTCAAGTATGCACCACTATTTTTCTCTCATTCGCTGTGTAAGTAGACTTGAAATTTTACCAGAAGGGCCAGTAACTTCACCTCTTTACACAAAAAACGGGGGTGTTTACATCATAAAAAAAATAAACAGAATTGATTCGATGCATGGTGATATTAAACCTGTGCTAACCCTATAAGTCTACTAAATTCAAGTTATGAGCTGCGCATCGAAATTTGATGCACAGTGATTACACAGTTTGGACCGTTTTACCACTGTAGCTAAGGTTTGTTTGTTTGATTGGGGTTTAACGCCGTACTTAAGGTTATTTCACTCACACGACGGCGTGCCAGCCCAATGGGTGAAGGAAACCACTCCCGACACCACTGGCGACAAACAAAAACATCTCACAGGTCAATACAAAGACATCACAAACATATCGGCTTCCTGATCCTTTAGCTCAGAAAGCTCCAGGGTAACAGGAAGCTCCTTCCAAACACACGCCTGTAGCTAAGGAAGCGGTGACTAACTGGGGCGACATTATGGAGTTTCCAATTGACACATCTTCTAAATACTTGTATTTGCCACGGAATAAATATGATTATATTTATAAACCAATGTAAAGACTATATCACAATAATACATACTGCTGTTGGGATCAGATGATTTAACCTGGGATTACAATATACTGTATGTAAATTGTAATCCCAAATTCAAGGTCATTAGAAAAGCTAAGGATATTGTAAGGAGTTCTTACATACTTAATAGATACAGGACGGTTTAAAATAAAAAAAAATTGTTCTCTCTCAATGAAGCGCATGTAACATTGTGATCTATATGTCCAATGCAGATATATACTTGGCAATTCTTTCTTACAATACTCTGTTATAAATTTTAACTGCATTTTATATTCCAGAGAAGCCCTAATGGAAATTAGCTGCATGGGGCTCATCCGATATACAAAAGTAAATAAAGAATTACATATTTTAAAAAAATTCTATATACCATGTCCTGAAATATTAAAAACATTTTGAATTTTTAAAAAATATTCTGCATTCTTTTTAAGAAAAATTTATAGGGCTTCCGTTGTAAACACTAAGATGTAGAGTTCAGTTTAGCTATTTCCATCATGGAACGAAACAGTCATGGGATTAAGCTATAGTCCACGCAGAACCTCTAGTTTCCGTTGGTTCTTGGTTCTATTCCGCTGTTCGGTCTATCTATAGATGGTGTAGTTCGGACGGATGGTCTATATAAATCATCGATTTTGATTGCTTATTTTAAAAAAAATACATATTCACCTTACATGACGGCCTGCATTACGACATTACGCGAAAACGATGTAAAGAAACAGGACATAATCCACAATAAGAAAAATATTACGATTTCTTTTCATGGTCGAAATTAAATTATTTAGTGATGATTCCACATGTACTCCGCAAACCTATAGAAATATAGCAATTCTCCCGCTTTTAGGTGACAAAAAAAAAATCCTTCATGTTTAAACTCGATTAACAAATTTAATAATGAATTAAATAAACGTTTCAAAACAATAATTCATAGGGATCGAGTTACGCAGCGATACGAGTTTAAATATATAACATCCAGGAGCTGTTTAACCGTGTAGAATATAGTGCCAATATAATTACCGCGGTAATTGCTTTTAACTATATTCACGTAACTATTAACCCTATTCGTATCGCATATAGATAGAGTATAATAAACTTGACGTGACCAAAAACTTTAATATCGAATAAAAGTATATATATTAAACACCGCGAAACATTTTTAAAAAAAATTGAAATATCCAATTAAAAACTAAATCTATTGGTTTAATTATAAAATACATATAAAAGATAGATTGTAGAAATATTGTATTGATAAAAAGGATGACAGTTCTTTAAAAGCGTAACTGGTCAGTGTTTTAACTGGTGTCGTCTTCTATAATATATTTACAATAAAAAACATCCTTGACGAATTGAGTCTTTATAGGACTAAAGGTGGGGAATACCTTACCTTTGATGGTAGACGATCCATTTCTATTGGCAGGAGATTCAGTTTTACAATCACTAACACCTATTAAACTGTCAATGTCGTAACTCATCGCTTTCTTCAGCGATAAATCCATTTTTGATTTTCCTAGCGTGAATTTCTCCAAACGTCAGCATATAAATATTTTTGCTCAAATTATCTTTGCAGGAAATTCACCTTTCAAACACTGGTATCCATAAAGTTTTTTCAACTGGAAAAGGGGTGAAGCGGTTTCCTTAATTCCCTGATACAGTAGTATGTCCGACTGGGCATTTAACTCATTTTAACGCCCTTCTCTTCGCCACGTGCGAGTGTTAACTATGTTTAACCACAACTGTTAATTTTCACAAGCTTGATGAAACATTCAAGTTGGGAGGTCAAGTAGCCTTGTGTGGTTATTGATTGACAAGCGACTGGACGAATGAGGACTCCGAGTTGGAAAGAAGGCGCGCGATCAAGGCGTGGAAATGTTTGATTGACAAGCATTTACTTGAGAACAAAAAGAGTCACAGAGAAAGTATCCAATGTTATGTTCAGAAGTTTAATTGGCATTTCGGGAAGAATATTTAGAAAACTCGTTTAAATTACAGTGATGTACAGAAATTATCGATGGGTATTAGTGTTACAAAATACAACGGTAGCATTAAAAGCGGTCGATACGGCTTCAAGTACAGCACTGGTTTCGGTACTTAATTCTTGGAGAATTTAATTTTTTTTAAAAAGAAGGACTAAACGGTTGGTCTTTTTTCGTTAAATATGACTATTTAAAAAAATGTCAATAAATATAAATGTTACCACGTTCTGTTGTTTGTTGCCTCAGATTTTGTTAACAATATACAGTATAACTTATAACAATATCCAGAAACTTTATAATTAATATACAGTATATTTTTTATAACAGTATAAAAATATCCAGAAACTGTATAATTAATATACAGTATATTTTTTTATAACAGTATAACAATATCCAGAAACTTTATAATTAACATACAGTATATTTTTTATAACAGTATAACAATATCCAGAAACTGTATAATTAATTAATCTGCCGCAACTCCTGCTCGGGATTCCTGTCCCACGGGCCGACTTTACAAAGGTATGACTTAATCTTGTATTTACACTCTTAAACATAATGGTTCTTTGAGGGTTCTTCAGAAATGACTGCACCATCTGAATGGAACCATAACGGCAAAAACGGTTCTTTAGAAAAGATGGAACCATCTATACCAAACCATTACGACAAAAATGGTTCTTTGATGTAAGAAGAAAGGGAGAACTACTTGGAACAGTTGCTGTGAGGGTTCCACAAAGAACCATAAAGGGTTCCACCAGAGCCATAGCTTAAGAACCTTAAAGGATTCCATTAGAGCCGTATTTTCCAAGACCATGTGCTATTGATATAAAGAGGCGTTGAATATACGTTTTTTCAGATCGACGACAAGCACAAACCATAGAATTTATTTCATTAATGTTTATCTCTCTATTTTATCCCATTATGGTACCAGCACAGATTATTTCTTTTTGACTCCAGACAGTCAATTACATAATTATACAATTTCTGGATAACCACTTCTTGTTTTGTGATAGAACACAACATTTCGATACAAATGCCTGTATCGTCATCAGGTGTATATTGACTAAAATGATGAGAGAGGTGGAAGCTATATACCAGTATAAAGTACTTAAGTAAACAAGGTCAAATGTTCTAGTGCACAGTCTGAACCACACCCATAGATAAGATACTAACATGCTTCATGTATAATAAGAGGATTAATGTTCCCAAGTAACAACCTATGTAATTTACTGTCTTGAGCTGAAAAAGGAATTATCTGTGCTGGCACCATAATGGGATAAAACAGAGAGATAAACATGAAGGAAATAAATTATATCGTTTGTGAAAATGTATGGATGTAGAGGGCATCGACGAGAAAAACATGAAATTAGAAGCATTAAATTCATATATGATATACATGCATTAATGCTAGCAAATAAATTACAATGGAGAAGAAAACAAATTCAGCATTGATTAGTACTGCTACCCTTGATAGAGCTACACATATAAAGTATGGGTGAATATGGTACTGGGGGGGGGGGGGGGGGGGGGGATATTTATTTTAAAAGCCGTGTAATGGATGTCCTTCGTCTGTGTTCAATTCAGGTTTCAGTTTTTGAATGGCTAGCGTCTGGCGTAGCATACGTTTCTTCCAATTGTTTGTGTTAGCAGAAATAACGTTTATATTGTCCCATAAGATAGGCTGAACACCTAACCCTTCATCCCAATCACTCCATCCTATGGGACAATGTAAACGTTATTTCTGCCAACCGTGCTCTGATATCAGTTAGCAGTGGAACATTAATCCTCTTATTTTACATGTAACATCTTATCTATGGTTATGGTCCACACTGTGCACTATAACATTTGACCATGTTTATTTAACTACTTTATACTGGTACATAGCTTCCACCTCTCTCCTCATTTTAGTCAATTTACACCTGATGACGATACAGACACAAGTATCGAAACGTTGTGTTCTATCTCAAAACAAGTGGTTATCCAGAAATTGTATTATTTAAAATATCCTAGTCTAACTTCTTGAAAATGTATAGGCTGTGTCAATCAAGAGACTATTTTAGATGTATATCAATTGCAAATGCGATAATGAGAACGTGAAAAACGCGTCGCAGCTTCATAGCAAGGATTCTTTGGGTCGATCAAGATGTATTGAGGAACTTGAACACGGGGTCTCACTGAGTGAAAATGGATGTTGGCTCAATGACAAAAACTATTGACACAACTAATTATTAGGGCGGGCTAAAATTACTCTCACGCACTGAGAGAATGGCCAACAACAATATCTTAATTTGTAACTATAGACTCAAGTGCCACGGGTCTGTTCATGTCAAATAAAACGCATCCTTAGTAACCAAACCTCTATATCCCACAGGATATCAGCTCGTCCGGGTATCATAAAATACCCAATCGTGCCCGGGACCGGCAAATTAAGTCCATATCCGCCCCATGCAATTTATTCGTTATTTTATGAAGGTTTCTAGGAAACGAGACTAAACAATCTTGTCTTGTTTGCATTAAAAGTATTGAAATGAGACACAGTTTAATCTAAAGACGCTATTCCTCAAATTAAGTCTCGAACATCCTTGGCCATAGCACCATTGCCGTGTCTAGCATACGGCTTTGGGGAAATTCTACCTTTTCATTAAAGGGAATTTCTTTTATTTTTCTCGAAAAATATTGATTTTTATGAACATGTACGTATTCGACCTGATAACCTCAGACACACTTGCATTCCAAAGAAGTATAGTCCCGTAGGATGTTTTCGCCCACAAAGTGAAGAATCGGCAAGCCGCTTTTCGGGCACCATGTTGCAACACCTTAATTCAAAACAATGAGGAAAAAATGTCTCATATGGCTTTAGAACATGCCAATTTATCTTAGTCGTACATTTTGTTCTGAATCCAAAACAGTTGTAATCTATAAATTTTCTGCACAGCTTGGACTATGTTGGTTTGAAAAAAAATGCATGTCATAAAGGCCACATTCGTATGACGTCCATTTTTTGTTTGATTGGGGTTTAACGTCGTACTCAAGGGTATTTCACTTATATGACGACGGATTGTCCACTCCACACTACTCCTTGCCTTAATACGGTGGAAAACCGTGAGGAAACCTCGTAAAAACCACCCCCGCGATTGCCGGAGCCACATTTTTTTGTGACTCACTCATATACCTGAGGGTCGACAGGCGGACTCGATCCTGTGAACGGTACATCGAAGTAGGCTCCGAAAGCGCACTCGCTAACCACTAAGCCACGGCCGCAGGCTTGTATGACGTCCAATATGATGTGCGCAGACTTTTGTGTACTCGTTTGGCAGAGCACTTGTATTCTTGTACCTCTTGGTTGATTTTGAGGAAACCCATTTGATTAAAACCGTCGTCGTCTTACCTCCATGACTGGCGCAAAGACCAGGATGGCATTCAAGCGAGATCAATGCAATTCTTTACTTATTCTTAAATAAAAAATTTCCATTTTATGTTGACCCACATTAATAATTCTAAGCAGCTGGATTTTGTCGAAACTGTTGCTAAAATTTAAGCTCCGCTCAGAATTTGTTTTTGTAAAAAACATACGTGAAGAGAATAAAATTAAAAAGCTCAAAGACATCCATAGTTCTGCGGATTTGGAGAAAAGCAATCCTATCCGTTGTCTTAACAGATGTTGAATATATCCTACATTTGAGGTTTAGAAATGAATCTGTTTTCCAGTTATCATGTTCACAACATAAATATAGCTAATACAGTTAAACTACGCTATTACGGCCAAACTGTTGCGGATATTCAGTAAATAATCCTATCTGTTTTCTTAACAGGAGGAAGCAATATTCCAAGTTTGAATATTTCCGAAGTAACTGTGATCACAACATTTGTGACAAACGGATAGAAATAAAAAAAATTAAAAAACTAAAACATACACAAACCGAACTATTTTCAATGGTTTGAAGTAAGCCTTACAAACATTCTAAAATAGAATCGATTCTACTTCCTATACATCGAGACAATGACTCTAAGATACACCCAGGCCATCTTGTTTTGCCCTCTTTTTTATTTGCTGATCTGTGGCTTAGGTAGCCCCAAATTAATGTCCGATGGCCTGACATGGCGTACAAGAGTTGTATCATCCACTATTGACTCTCGCGAGAATACGATTGCCTATAACAAAGAGAAGTAATTTGATGCCCCAACACTTGAACTTAGTTTACATTTAAAAAAGATTTGTTTGTTTGTTGCCTTATATGATGACAGATTGTCCACTTCACGCTGTTCCTTGCTTAATTGCAGTGGAAAACCGGGAGAAAAACCTTGTAAAAACAACCTGGCGATTGCTGGAGCCCCATCAGGTGACTCACAGTGACACTCATATGCCTGATGGTCTATCCTGTGAATGGTACATCAGAGTAGGATTAGTAAGTGCACAAACTAACCACTCAGTCACGGGCCATGTAAATATAATAACGAAGCAAGAAAGTACACCTTGCGGTTGGTTGTATTTCCCCCGCCACTTAGACAATATCACCTGAACGCCTCTACAACGATCTAGGACCATCCGAGCCACCCCTCACCTACTGACATGGGGACGAAGGTAGATCAATAGTCCAACGTGCTTACCACTGAGCCACAGCGTCAATATCAACACTGTGATTTGAATTAAATTACTTAACAGATTATCTAACTTCGGCTATTTTGACATATCACAATACATTCCTTGTTATTCATGATCGATTAGGATGCATGATGACTGCACTAGCATCGGGTTAGCTCGTTTGTTTGATTAGGTTTTAATGCCGTACTTATTCACTCACATGATGGCGTGCCTGCCCAATGGGTGAAGGAAACCACCATTAACGCCACTGGCAACAAACATAGACAACACAGTACAGCCAAAGGACGTAATACACTGACATCACAAACAGATCAGCTTCACATCACCCTTTAGTTCTGAGAGCACCAGGGCAACAGGAAGCTCTCTATCAACCCTTCGCAGTATTGGGTTAGAAGGTGGACATAAATACATTGTATCACCAAAAAAAAAAACATAAGACATAATAAGATTTTACAATTATGTACAATATTTATTATTTAGTTTTCAGATAAAATAATAAAGTATTTTTTTCCAATGTTTTTTCAAGTGTACAGTATTTCAATATGTGTATCAACAAATGTAAGGCATATAAAAGGCTATATTGGAGATATCTTTGGAAATGAAAAACATATCCACAAAAAAAAATATATATATATTTTTTTATAACCAATGACACAAAGAACTGCCATTCTGAAAATATTTTACCCTAATTTTTGTTTCATCCAATACAAATCGATTGTCAAATCTTTCAGGCTTGAGAATAAGAATGATTTTGGCATGCTCAATTTTGATTGGGGTTTTACACCACACACAAGGTTTTTACAAGAATTTGTAATTTATGTTACTGACCTTTTTAACATTACATGCATTATTAATAAAACTATTCTTGAATTTCAAGAATTTAATGTCTTCAGATTTTAATTGCTAGATGATGTTATAAAATATTCAACATAAGCAATTTGTTAAACAGTACAATTGACTGATTGATTGATTGGTGTTTTATGCCGTGCCGAAGGGTATTTGACTTACAAGACAGCGATGTATTCCAACAATAATTGACACTAGCACAAACAACATGTGAAGCGTTTTCATGATGTTGGAAAGTTAATCTTCCTCCAGTGGTAAGTATTCTTCAAACAAACAGCCCTTAGCCAGAGGGCATAAAACGTTACAGTTTGGTTTCCTCAAGTGGGTACAGCTAAGTTTGACCAAAACTATACACCTTGACCACAGCCACTATAAAAGTACTTTGATAACAGTTAATGCAGCATGCACCTGTTGGGTGTGTACGTCATCCCAAATGTTTTTACATTAAGAATCTCTAGGGCAATACCTAAACAACTGAAATCTGTCAACATTTATTATTTTTCTTTCAAATTTATTATTATTATTTTCTAAAAAAAATTATTTTCATAAAAATTCTTTAATTTAGGCTGAATAATTTAAGATGGGTTTAAATGGAGTGAATTAGTCACTGCTAAACATCAGAGTTGTTGATTAATGATTTTATAAAACACACAGAACTTAGCAGCCATAAAAAAAAATCCTGTATGTTTAAATTTCATAACTGATATTTATTTATTTGTTTGTTTCTTTGTTTTATTGGGGTTTAACTTCATACTCGAGGGTATTTCACTTATATGACGAATGATATTCTACTCACTGTTCTATGTTTAAATATCGTTAGAAAACCTGGTAAAAAAAACAGCCTAGCCACATCATGTGACTCACTCATATACCTCATGGTCGTCAGGTAGACTGGAACCTCGGAACCGTACATTGAAGTAAAATTGGTAAGCAGACATGGGAACCCAAATTTACTGCACACAGGCATGATGTATAGAACACCTTCATTAATGTCAGTCAGATATAGATATATTAGGTAAGAACATGTCACTAAAAAATTAGATAGCGAAAATGTCAATTTTACTTTTCGAATGATGCAAAAATGACATGTTTGTAACCAAATTCCTATTATTTCCTGTATGTTAATTTTTTTTTTTCACATTTGTTTTCTAAGTACCCTTTTGAAACCAAACTCATTAAGTGTGTGAAACACTCATTAACTTTGTTAGGTTTGCTTCCTTTAGCACATAATCTTTTTTTGAAAAATGATGGACTGAGGTGACCCTATACCATGAACTTTTGAGGAGATTTGAAAATCTTTGCCGACTCTTTAATTCTTTACTGATTCTTTAAGACTATACCTAATGTGAGTTTAATTACATCAGTGAATCTTCTATCTATTTTAACCCCTTGGAAGATTTTATATCCCCAGGTTTTAATGCCGTGTTCACAGCTATTTCATATTCATGACACTGGTATTCCCCAACAGTACACAACAGCCATAATTAAACAATCATTAAGTGTTTGTTTATTTGATTAGGGTTTTAACGTTGTACTTTGCGTTATTTCACTCACATGACAGTGTGCCAGACCAAGGGGTGAAGGAAACCACCCTCAACACCATTGGCAACAAACAAAGACAAGCCCTAATACAAAGACATGACAAACAAATCGGCTTCATGTTTGCCACTTAGCTCTGTTTGTTTGTTTGTTTGATTGGGGTTTAACGTCGTACTCAAGGGTATTTCACTTATATGAAGACGGATTGTCCACTTCACACTGCTCCTTGCCTTATTACAGTGGAAAACTGAGAGGAAACCTTGTAAAAACCACCCCCGTGATTGCCAGAGCCACATCTTGTGACTCACTCATATACATGTACCTGAGGGCCGACAGACGGACTTGATCCTGTGAACGGTACATCAAAGCAGGCTCAGAAAGTGCACTCACTAACCACTAAACCACAGCCGCGGGCCCCCCTTAGTTCTGAGAACACCTAGGCAACAAGAACATCCCTCCCAACTGTCAACCATTTAAAGGCATAGTGTCAGCTATATTGGAAAATTAATGTTCCTGCATGGAAAAGACCCTCCTTAGTCAGAAGGTCTCTTCGGTTATAAAATGCGTGGCACAATTTAATCTGAAGGGAGTCGAATATGTACAGTTTCATCAAAAATCAACCTAGACATGCTGCATGGAAAATACTCTCCAAAATTGTATAAATAAACAGGACTGTTATTACGCCTAATTAACATCAATTTCTCAGATTAATGTTGAAATTCTTCACTCTTTGAACTATTTCATTACTCCTAACCCATGGAAGAGTCTGCTTAAGTTAACTTCAGAGTAAGCGTTCTGTTTTAAATGTCGGTCCACCGTGGACTTTAGTTGAAGGTACGATGATGAATACGCCATAGCTAATGTCTTTGCAGCATCTGAAGATAAAGGAAAAATAAATAGTAAAATATGTTTAAAATATTAAAAACTGGTGCATGGTGTAAATGAAATTTACAGTTGAAGATTTGTTACAGAAAGAAAAATAGTATTTTCAGCCTTTAGGGCATTCTAAGATAGAATCAATTCTACTTCCTTATTGGAGACATTGACTCCCAAGGTAAACCAGGGCAAGCTTGTTTGGCACATTTTTTATTTGCTGATCTGTGGCAAATGTCACCCCAAATATTGGCGGAAATTGTGCGATGGCCTGGCATGGCGTACAAGAGTTGTCTTAGTCTCATCCACAATAGAAACTTGAGAATACAATTGTCTATTTGGGGTAGCACTTCATTCCAAGTTCCATCTGAGTTAAGGGGCAGCATGAAGTCAATCTGTTTGATTGTTTTTTGTATTGTGCCTGTGCTTGTCTTTGTTTGTTGCCAGTGGTGTCAGGGGTGGTTTTCTTCACACATTGATCTGGCACACGATCATATGAGTGAAATAACCTTAATGAATGGCATTAAACCCCAGTCAAAGTGAGAAAAACAACTGTTCTAAGCTGAACTAAGTCACTCAGTTGATAGATCATTTTCTCAAGTTGACGAGTTTAAGGAAATTCTGCCCTTGTGTTTTCATACATGGCAACAACAACAACAACAACAAAATGTCCATGTCTTGACATTATCTAAATGAAACAGCATGGCTTCCTACTTACTTTTATCAGAATCTGGCAACAACTTAACACCTTTATCCAGGTCAAATAAGTGTTGATAGAAACACAGCTGGTCATACAAGGCAGAATCTGTATACTGTTAAAAAAACAACAACAACAAATGAGTGTCTTTTATTCAAGACATCACTTTATTTTATTCTCAAGACAGTAAAAATTTGATTTTTCACATCTATAATCCTAATGGTATTAATTTGTTAAAGGCAAATCTTACAAAATAAATGTCAACACTTATACAGTGAATTTTCAGGAGTTTTCAAGGAGCATTCCTGTACTGGTAAATTTTAAGGAGTTTCAAGGACTGTTTACTCTGTGTTAAACATTTTTATTTAGACCATCCTCATCCATGTAAATAAATTTCAAGGATTATCCTTTTGAATCACCTTCCTCAACTGTAGTAATTTCCAATCAATTAAAAGATATGAGCAACCCCTGGAAAGAAAACACAGTTAACCTGGCCTACACTGAATGAAATTTATGTTGAAAGATATTGATTGGTGTTTTACGCCGTGCTTGAGGTTTTTCACTTATATGATAGTGGTGTATTCCAACAATAATTGACACTAACACAACCATAAAGATATATTTTTGGGGAGTTTTTGCTAAACCACTATATGTGTTTTCTTCCTTTTAAAATATTTTGTGAGTACCCTAAATCACCTAAAATTTCGTCCATAATATGGCTACTTTAAAAGTTATTTTAAGGACTTAGAAATGGTTCCTGGAAGGCAGATTAAACATTTTTCAGTTAGAACACATCAGAATTTGTCAGAAAACATAAATTTGTTTCCAAGGAACCTAGGTCCTTAAAATAACTTTTAAAGTAGCCATATTATGGTCGAAATTATAGGTGATTTACAGTATTTACTAACCATTACGAATATTTTTCTTAACTTTCTTATTTACATGTATAAATTTTCTTTTGTAGTATTTTGTGTTGCCTCTCCTGTTATTTTTGTCTTATAAATTCTTATATGTGTGAAAAATACTCTAAAACACACAAGTGCACAAAGTGCATTAAATTTGTATCATAGAGAGTGCTGCCCAATAAATGGAAGCAAAACATGTTAACATTACTGGTACAAGACCAAACCATCACAAGACATAAAACAACATCACAAATATATCAGCTTTGTTTAGGCCCTTCGCTCTTTGAGCTCCAGGGCAACCTCCATCTGACTGCACGCCTCGATCAACCGTTGTCGCCATTTCGATGAGGAGGATTAATGAGCAACACTTACATTTGCAGAACATGAATTGCAGTTCTGGAAACAAGCGGTGTGTCTATCTGTTTGTTTGATTGGGATACTTAAGTTTATTTCATTCATAATGGCATGCCAGCCCAATGGGTGAAGGAAACCACCCTTGACACCAAACAAAGACAAGACAGGGCAAATATAGGACTATCAGGGTACAGGACACAATACATTGAAATTATATTGAAAACAGATTGGCTTCATATTGTCCTTTAGCCCAGAGAGCAATATTTGAATTGCTCTGATATGCGACTAACCTCTAAATGAAGCAGACCTCTATTACAAGTTGAGCAAACTGGATGACCTTTCTGGAATTGTAGAGGAAGTCTCTGTACACGAGCCATACAAGTGCTGTCTTCACAACGCATCCAACCCTTCAGAGAGAAAAATAGCTTCGCTTGAATAAAATCTCAGATACAACATCACATGGAAAAGCGCAATTTTAAGAAAAAAGAGCAAGAAAATGAGGATGCTTGGTAGACCAGTGTTTAACACCATGGTCCATTTAACATGTAATGGAAGGAGTTGTTTTTAACATTATGAATACCAAACCATATTCTGGCAACCATTTAACATGT
>JAQQZZ010064217.1:0-22908 GCA_030265115.1 Mopalia vespertina | reverse complement strand
AATAAATAATGTTAGCAGAAAAGATAGTTACAATAATATATTAGAAGATGGTTAAAAGGCAAGTAAAGAAATAATGTTAGCTGAATGGATGAAGTTATTAAAAGAATATAAGATGGTTAAAAGCTACGTCAAGAAATTTTGTTAGCAGCAAGGATGGAGTTGTTAAGAAAATTAAACCGTCTACGCCCAAAAAACAAAATCAAACCCGATTTAATGAAATAAGATAAAGCTAGACACGTTATACATATCCTCATACAAGACAAAGCTAACTCTTCTTTTTAGACAGGAACAGAGAATTACTTATGTGCATTCTCAGGGTGCAATTTATAGTTATGTATTAAGTGGAATATCCTTATTAGCGGCATTTAGATCGCTCGAAGAAAAAATAAGAACCTGCCGACCAATCAAAACTGTGCAAATAAGAGGAATCCCCTGAAATCGTTGCTACAAATCGCACCAAGAACATGCAACTTTACCCAACAGAGAAACAAGGCGGATAAACAATCAAAACGAAGCACACAATGTTATCAAACTATAGAGTGCTAAAAGAGAAACAGTCGATAGGTGCCATTGAACTATCTATCCCTAATGTAATCAGCATGTGGTCGTACTGACGAATATATTCCAGATGTGTAACGCTAAAGGCGAAGCATTAAGATTCGAAAGATAACAACAAGACGCGGTGCCCTATGACCTCAGTCTTTAATAGGTGTTTCTATCAACAAAGTTAGTTGTTTAGTGGTATTAAAATCAATTTAACCACAATGCACACAACATAATATCTCTGAGCCGTATAATACTCCACAAAGCATTTTTATACTTAAGTCAAAATGTTTATTATATTATAATAATTCAAGTAAGTAAAATTAAATGTATAACTGTAAAACTAAATTATGACAAGTGGCAAAAATCTCAAATTTAGCATTTTTACTTAAGTAAGAAAATGCTTTGTAGAATCGGTCAAAGGGTTGTTTAAAACTCCGATAGCACAACAGCCAGTTAGATGACATTGCTTCACGAAGACATTGACGCCCCGTCATAAAAAATTGCATTATAGCGTAACGTCATCTGAAGACCGTTAACGTTAACGTTAACGAGCTCAGGGGCCCGTTTAACAAAGCGATCTTAGCTTGCGCAAAACGTAAATATCATGACGACCAGTGTTGAAGACAAATTGTTGCCATATGTCAGTTACGTTCAACGTAAGGTAAGATCGCTTTGTGAAACGAGTCCCTGACGCCGGTTGCCAAAAGCACTGTTAACTTAACGGACAGTTATCTGATGTGGCTACAAACAATTCTTATTATGACGTGACGTCCATTTCTTTGTAACAAAACGCCAACTAACAAGCTGTTACGCTAACGGAGCTTTCAACAACCGGCCACGTATGTCTACTGTGGGAATAGGGAAATACATGTATAACTGCGCACTCTATGCCTTGAACATCTTGTACCATATCCGATGAAAATCGAAAGATTCTCCGAAACAGAGAAGAACAAAGAGAAAAACACTCGACATCGCCAAATAAATATCTGCTGCTCCTGTGGTCTACCTAACGAAATGTATCCCGGATAAGAAAACAAAAGTGGGTAATATATCGCAGGAAAAATCAACATGAAATCATAGATTGCCTCAGAGGCAGATCACGTCTGTTCTCACTGCCAGACAATAAACGGTCCGAACTAGAGCTGAGTTAAGAGTACAATATAGGTGGTTTTCAATATACTAGTCATTAACAGGAAAATAGAGGGCCGTTAATTTGGAGGGATCGAGCTTCCCGTTGCCCTGGTGATTCAACTAAAGGGCAACACGAAGCTTATTTGTTTGTGATGTCTATATTAATTCATGAGATTGTCCTATCACGTCTTTGTTTGTAGCTAGTAGCGTCGAGAGTGCTTTCCTTCACCCATTGGGCTGGTGCGCCGTCATATAAGTGAAATAACCTAAAGTACGGCGTAAAACCATAATCAAACAAACAAACAAACACTGACATTGAAACCGCTTTATTGATGAACATTTATAGACGGAACAAAGCAACAGAAGATGTACTCCTTTGTCAATTTCGGAGCCATTTAAACCCTGTCGTTAACAGGTGTGTACTTGGCATATCACAATGAACATTAGCTAAGTTGGTGAACAGTTTTAGACGGAACAAGACACAGTACGAGCTCCTCCATCAATACAGCTCGGTATTGGCTGTCCTAAAACAAGAGGTTTCAAAATATGGCTAGCCAAAATACATAAAAAGCAGGTCTTAACTGTGTAATTCATTTACAAGAAAATGAGCATTAAATCGGTTGTAGTGATGAAGATTTATTACAGAACGTGAACCCTTTCGTCAATCTTGGTGCCATTTAACATCTGTGTTTAATTTGTGTATCTAGTGCAAGACAATGGACATAAAATATGTTATATTGATTAAAATTTATCAGATTACAGAACGCGAACCCTTTCATCAATCTCGATGCCAATGAACCTCCGTGTTTAATAGATGGGTCTGGTGCAAGACAATGAACATTAAATACGTTGTATTGATTAACATTTATAGGCGGAACAAGAACAGAACATAAGCCTCTTTATCAATGTCAGTTCTGTATTGGTTGTCAGATAATAACAGGTCTTGCAGTATACTACTTAATCCATCTACTTTGCATGTCATGGAAACAACTAGAAACATCTCATATTTTGGAAAATTTCCAGTTAGGGTTATTTTTGGAACTTGTCTCCCTATTACAAACGCTCTAAACTACGATTAAATAAACTTCCACATCTTACTAGGGTTCGTTTCACAAAGCGAACCCCATACGTTGTAACCCATAAGCGAACCCGCATAGGTTGGACGTAACTATCATGGCAACACTATATCTTCAGCACTGGTCGTCATGGTATTTACGCTTTGCGTAAGCTAAGATCTTTTTGAGAAACGGGCCCCTGATCAGGAAGTAACCCAGTTTGTCCCAAGAGCGTTATACCATGGTTATTTTATTTATTTATTTATATATTTTTTCGTTTTCTTCCAAATTACTCAAATGTAAGCTGACTAACTATAGGTTTTTCAAACACAAGGCAGGAATCTAAGCAATGTAGATGGTAAATAGATAGCTGTTAAATAATACAATGTCTGTAAATATAATTATAGGAAGACTATATGAAGAGAGCGTCTTTGATAAACAAATCGATCATAAGAAAATGGAAGTTGAAGCTCTTGTATTCATAAATATCCAATGGCGAAACACGAAACAGAATATATAAATCAATTCCTCCTTTGCATTGGATGCTATATAATTGTAGGTCATGAAATATACATAGATATATTTGGAAAAACAAATATCAAACTGTTACAGGTTGTCGATAAATTAAAATCAATGAATTATCTCATGTTCTAGAAAAATTCAATGAGACAAGTTTCTGAATATAATTATCGTAATCTAGATATACCTATATACAAAGATAGCTCAGTCGGTAGAGTGTTGGGCCTGTAACCCAAAGGTTCGAATTCCGGTGGAGGCAAGCAAATTTTTCTCTCTTCATTTATACAAAGATACGATATATTTTTAAAAAAATGAAAGTCCATCACAAGAAAATGGATATGGAATCTCATGTCTTGATATTTGTTATTTATACACAGGTGATCAGGATTCCCTTCATTCACATACAGAGAGATTTTTCACTACCAGTGAATAACAGTCTTGTTTCTTCATTTTGTGTCAACACTTCGAATTGTTCTGCGTACAATGTCTTCGTTTCTTACGAACTCGAGTCAGTCATCAAGCAACAAAGAAGTTACTACAGTTGTCACCACGTTTTCAATTACGTCATTCCATTTAATGGCTGGTTATGTATAGTACGTTTCAAGCAAAGGCATAGTGTATTTACTATAGCCTTGGAGGAAAATGTATTGCCAACTAGACTAAAGTTTAGACAATAATCATCTTCGCGAGCTAAGCTTAAAGGGAGAGACAACTGTTTTTCGACCTAAACCTATTATTTTTATTGCATATCTTCTTTACAAACATCTTTATTGCATTTGCATTCGAGTAAGCATAGCCGTTTAATTTAATTTAACAGACGGGACTGACGTTATTGTTCGAAAACACGGTCGGGCACCAGTGTGGCCGTTTGCTTATGTATGCATTGGAAGGCATTTGTAACATCACGGCTTATACACAAGCTTGGTCATGTTACGTCGGTCCCGATTAACAATGACGTCAGTCCCGCCTGTTAAATTAACTAATTAACAGCTATGCTTATTCGATTGCAAGTGCAATACAGATGTTTGTCTTTGAAAATATGCCATACAAATCATAAGTTTAGGTCGAAAAACAGTTGTCTTTCTCTTTAATGGTGTTATCTAGGTCAACCTGGGATAAGTAGACTAATCCCAGGGTCAACTAAGGACACGTAATCTCTGTGCGAGGTTGAGTGTATCTGAAAGTATAAGGATGTGCTATGACAGGTGTATGCAACTCATCAATTCGAGCATATGCATTTAGGTCATAGCATAGACAATCTGCCTTATATCGCATGTTGTCTCCGTGGGTTTTTACGTGTAGAGACAGTGGTTATAATTTCCGTGTTATTTTTCTGGCGGTCAATTGTAACGTTTGTGATGCCTCCGTTCGGTTATTTGTCTAGCTACGTAACTTCACAGCATGGAATTCCAAACCAAGTGGCCCAGCAAACAAAATTGTCAATGACAATAAATGCTGCCATACCCGTTTACTTTCGTTTACAATAAATTCTACACACACTTTTTAACATACACTCTCTTCGTTTTTACGTCAGAAATAGAAGACACAGCGTCGAAAAAGTTTTGTACGTCACTGGTTGAACCTAGGTAAACACGAGGCTGAGCGTACACAGAGCTGTGGGTAGCGACCTCGACAAAAAAACGCTATAAAGGCTTCTCAGACTACGGCTGTTCGCTCTTGGGTATGATAGAAAGATAAACATCTGAGCCTTCGGATTATTAGATAAGAGGAGATGTTCACATAATTCTGGCCAGTATATATAAAAGTAGGAGATTGCTTCTTCTTTTAAAAATAATAAAAGTCGTTCAAAGGGAAATGCGAATTGGATCTCTTACATTTATTGATATTTTTCTAATGACGGAACAAGAAACAGAGCTTGGGGATTATTGTATAGATAGCAAAATAGTGCGGTGGGTTAAATCCACAATATCTTTATATAGATCATGTCGATAACGTGTAGAAGAAGATCATTCTGGCATTATAGCTATGATATCTCTACAGCTCTTATATTAAGATTAATATGAGACAAAATATCAAATCTATAATACGAACAAATTAGATTGCTCAGGGTCAAATTCCCAACTAAAAACAGTTACAGTGATATCGAAAGCAAATCGATAGCAATTGCTAAATCAATGTTAAGATCGACATATTGATTTATTTAGCACATTTGGCAGAAATAGCTTGAAGCTCTGATGTGCATACCCAGAGTAATTGCAGACTGATTGAATAAATCAATCAATCAATCAATCGTCAACGAATCACTCAGTCAGTGAGTCAGTTATGATAGCATATCACTGTCTGGTGATAAATATATATACGTTAGTAATAAAAAAAGAAATGTTCAAACCACAGCATAGCTTTAATATCACTGAATATGGCTCAATCAATCAACCAATGGATCGAGTAATCAAAGAACCAGACGATAAAATTTCCAATTAAAAATGGTTAATAATGATATCGACAGCGAATCGGCAGCAATTGGTATAGTAAAAGATCAACATATCCATTGTTATTCCACATTTGGCAGGAAGACGCAACGAGAACGATTTCTTCATTAATAGTATAGATCTGTGTCAATGTATACATTGATCCTTTGATCATTTAAAGTGGAATAATTTAAGAACACTGCGGTACTACATATAGGTGAATATGATTAGGCCTGCATTCATATGAATGCTCGGTAGCTTAGGAATCGCTAATAACGCCCAATGGTAATTCACACCTCCGGAGGATAAATGCCAAAAATATCCACTCCGCAGTGCAGAACAATATGCTGTAAGTAAGCCTAACGCTAATATTGCCTTATGCTTTCTCAGTGATAATAAACGAACATGCCATTGATGTTGGCCACGTTACAATTTTATAGGGTTCTACCAGTTAGCCAAACTATAGAACTATATTTATTACCGAATAATACAGCTTATTCGATATTGCTAGTTAGTCTGTGGTTTACACTGTACATTCTGTTATTTAGCTCATGTTTGATGGGTAATTACTGTTGGCCACATTACAATTTTATAGGTTCCTACCAGTTAGCCAAACGGTATAGAACTATATCTACTTGATATTGTTACAACGTTTGGATGTTTACACTGTACGTAACGTTATTTAAAGCGATGCTACTCTCTTCAATGAAATGCATATAGGGAAATCGCACATCATTTGTTGTGTTGAATTATGCTCTTTATTTTCTGATCGAGCTATATCCATTTAATAATTGGATATTAAACATTGGGTATTGCTTTAACTCGATCAAATTCATCCACGCGGCCATGTCTTGCTACTTTATTCACTAAACAGAAGAGCTCCACATATATTGACCCATCAAATATCTTTCTTGCCACACTACGGGTCCTACGTCACGAGACCTATAGAGTCGACTGTTTAAACCTTTGACAGTTCACACATGTTATTAACCCGTAACACACAAGAGTGTAAGTCGCGTGACGTCATGAACAGGTTGGCCTCGCCTAAAATGTCAGCTACCAGGGTCGTAGGCAGGTATATACTCGTAACCCTCAAGTGATTTTATCAGATGAAGAAATTATAAGTCGATATCATATTTAAGTATGTTTAATAGTAACTTGTCAAGGGATATAGGGGTTATTGCAGCCAGGAGCATCGCTTTAACTCATGTGTGGGTTTGACTGGTTGGTTGAGCGTTTTTTAATGCCTTATTGGTCTACGTGTTCATTTGTATGATGGCGAATTACTGTAGCCACGTCACAATTTTAAAGGGTATACTACCAGTTAACTAAACGGTATAGAACTATATTCATAACCGAATAATAAAGCTTAGTAACTCTACTGTACGTAAGGTTATAATTTAACTCATGTGTGCGTTTGACTAGTTGATTGAATATATGTTCAAAGGCATTTCACTGGTATGATGGCGAAGTACTCCAACAGCGAATCGCCACTGTACCAAAAACTTGTATAGGGCTCTATATTTATAACAAAATGATAATGCTAACTCGACATTGTTAGGTTGTTTTGGGTTTACACTGTATGTATTAGGGCATGTTAGTCTCGTTCTCTTCTACTAGATTTCCAGTGACCGCGTTCAAATTCTGTCGCTGTGTAGCCGTTTTGTGTGATGCTGTTATACAGCCATAGAACAGGAAGGGAGAATCGACATCTATTGAACTTTACGTTGATGCTTGAATTAGAAGCAATTTAGACTGTCACTGGAAGTAGAGTGAATTGCGTGAAATATCGCAGATCACATGATGTGACAGGCTTACTTATTGTTTGGTTAAGCTTTAACGCCGTGTTGTAATGCCTTTCATTTAAATTATAGCGATATACTCCAACAAAAAATACCCATCGAACATTACCTTGAAAATGTTAAGTGTATGGCTCTGCTTAAAAAATAATATTGACTTCGATCGGAGCACACAACCGTAAGGTAGATTGTCCATGCCCTTCAAAAAAGCTCGCACTTCACTGTCAGGCGAAAAACGATATGACTAATGTTCATCTTCCCAAAGAAAAGACCCAATTGCGTAAGGACAGGCGTATTCCTATTCACCCTTGCCCCATTTAATCGCTTGCAAACACTTGGCTTACATTTCATTGGACTATCAGGAAGGTGAACTGCCAATCAGAAAGCCGTTAATGTATAGATAAGGACACCACAAACCCATTTGCTTGATATCAAAACAATAGTAGTAATTCTTTTAACTGTTAGATTTATTAAGGAAACTATGGTTAGATCCACCCAAATTACCCAAATGTAGAAAAAAATACCAACAAGATTGATACGAAACAATCCGTAAATAAAATAAATGCAACTCCGAATACTGAAGTCATTTTTCGTAAGCATACGAATACGAAACATGACTTCAGTATTCGGAGTTGATAACTGTGGAAGTTATTGGCTGAGGTCAATTTAAATAAAGTTACAAGAACGACTAATGGCGGGGCATTCCGGTATCGACAGAAATGTGAACACAGCTTCTCCAATTTGACGCCACGTTTTTCGTTTTTGTCCAAAAATTGTAAAACAACTGTTCTTAGACAAAACAAAAAGATTGCTTCTGGGATCATAGAGACCATTGTATAGCTTGGACAATCGTTTTTATACAGAAACTGTTTACAAAGAAAATCCCACAGTTTTTTATGATGTCATAGCCTATCTCGCAGTTACGTAAACGTTGGAATCCTAATAATCTAATAATCGTCGGAATCCTAATAATCTAACAATCGTCGCCATTCCTAATAATCTAATAATCGTCGCCATTCCTAATAATCTCATAATCGTCGGAATCCTAATAATCTAATAATTGTCGGAATCCTCATAATCTAACAATCGTCGGAATCCTAATAATCTAACAATCGTCAGAATCCTAATAATCTAACAATCGTCAGAATCCCAATAATCTAACAATCGTCGGAATCCTAATAATCTAATAATTGTCGGAATCCTAATAATCTAACAATCGTCGGAATCCTAATAATCTAACAATCGTCGGAATCCTAATAATCTAATAGTTGTCGGAATCCTAATAATCTAACTATCGTCGGAATCCTTATAATAATAAAACGAGAAGAAATTAACAATGGATGAGTAAGTCGTAACACCGGCGTGTATATAGCAACTGATATAAAATGTGGTTAACAATCCACACGTTAAGTTCGACAAGTGAAACAGTCGGAATACCCGCCACTTCAGCACATGTTAAACACAGATGCCCTCTCATCGACTATACACTGACACTCGAGTACCATTTTCTCACTCACATGCACACAAAGATGTGGAAGCCGTAGATAGGATGGTAAATATTTGTTATCAATACTCTATCTGGTCTTCCCGTAAAAACATCACTGGTTAACGTTGTGAAGACACGAGCTCTGTTAACCGCTATTAAATCTCAATGCATTTTTGACAGAGCGTTTACATGATTCCAACGATATTAACTTGTCAACAATTCAACAGAATCCGGTGGTTCGAAGCCCTATAATATGTAATCCTCTATTAGATGACGTCACGCCATGTTGAAGGCCTGTCTCTAATCCAGTATTAGCGATTAAATCTGGTGTTCCGAGCAGCGAGCCCCAGAGCGATAAAACCATTAAAATATGCCTTTGGAGGACATTCTTCTCAGTGTAAAGTTAACAAGAAAACAACGGACCTGTGCTATTATCGGTATGTTGTCCTCTGTTAATATATAAACAATCTTGAACCACTGCATTTCTCAGGTTCATTAATAGAAAAGTATGTAGGCTTACTGCAAGTTGTAACACGTTACTTGTTGTCGGTATATATTGCGTGAATTGTTTCATTGGGGTTGTACGCGTTGGTAAACGTTATTTCACTCATCTGAAGGTGTTTCAGCTCAATACAAGTTATATACGAATCCATGTGGGCTTTCCAATAGTATACAGTTGTTTCTTTACGTGTTTCACTGTCAACAATATTTGAACTCTATTTGCCAGTGTGGAACTTAAAGTAAGTGAATCTCCGTTTACTGAAGCTAGGTCGATACAGACACAGTGTTTGGTGGTACCTGAATTCTACTGTAGAGGTGCAGTGTTCTATGAGAGATTACGTGTGCATGCAGCTGTTTCTTGAGAGAAACTGTGCATCATTTGGCCCTGAAGCCCCCGGTTGACGGGATACTGTTCGAGCTAACAATGGACACGAAGTCGATCTTTTGCGGCTTCTATCGAATGTCCTTTCTGGTCAATTTTTTAAATTTTTAGCTAGTGGCATTGACGAGTTTCCATCACAAATTAGAATGACATGCCGTGAAATGATTAAGTGAAATAACCTAAAGTACGGATTGAATACCCGATCAACAAAGCTTTATTTGAAATAGAGACTTAACTCCTCTAACCCAAGCGTATCAAGTACTAGCTCTAATATAATATAGCTTAAATTACTTAGCTTATATAACACTGCTAGTTAACCAGAGCTGAGATATACCACGCACCTGTAAGGAAAGTATCAATCATCCAATGACTAAGAATGCCAATGAAGAATTTTGATTAGCTACCTGATGACATCCATTCAACGGGAAACCTACTGCTGTGGCAAATCAAGTAGGACATTGTAGTCGTATATACATACGTACCATATAGTCTATTTTACTTCAGGATATTGTTTAAACCAGTATATACGAACACATTGCTAACCAGTACAAACCAATTGGATTCTGTAAACCGTGTATCAAATAGTGTCAAGTGGCTATGCCACAGCTATTAAAACATATAGGCTTGATTTACAATTGATATCAACATGGAAACATTTCAATTAATGTTGGACATTTAGAGGATTTCTTTGTTGGTTTGATTTTAACGCCACACTAAAGGTTATTTCACTCACATGATGGCGTGCCAACCCAATGGACGAAGGAAACTACCCACAACAACACTGATAACGAACAGACAAGACAGGTCAAAAACAAGAAAATAACAGGACGCAATACAACGACATCACAAACAGCTTCCTGTTGCCCTTAAGTTCCGAGAAGAGCTGTTATTGTAATGTGAACGGGTCGAACTGGAATGCACGATTGGCTTTTCTCGCGTTACTTGTCATGTATAGGCAGTCAGCCAACGTGTTATCTTCAACGTCACGTAATGTTTTACCTAGAAAAAATGATAATAACGCCAATGGTGCACGTTAATGTCGATCAACGAAGTATACATGTATACTTCGTTGATGGATCAGTTCGAGCCTATCTGTTTTTAATGGTAATACATCATATTAAAAACAGTGAGACCAGAAATACCCTTCGACTCTCTATGTTCTTAGCATTGGAGCAACATTACCGTGTTGTGGATGTGTTAGTACGACGTTTACTGCTGGAAGACATCGATGCCATGTGTAAGCGAGTTAGCGTTGAGCAGGGCGTTAAACACCAATCTATGAATCTTCGACAAATACTTTTATGAAGCGCCTTAGCTAGGCAAATTATTACACAAATAACTTATTTAATGCCATAAACATCAAGCATTTAAATTTATATAAAAAAAAGTCCATTTGTGGATTGTAAAATAAAATTTAAATGTTTAATACCTATGTATGAATCTTCGATAAATACTTCTATGAAGCGGCTTAGCTAGGCAAAATATTGTACAAATAGATTGTACAGTCCGACGTTTAATGCCCTGCCATGCCATTGTTTTGAAATATGATCTGAACATAAAATATTTAAATGTATATTTAAAAAAAGTCAATTTGTGGATTGTAAAATAAAATTAACCATAGTAGTTTGGTAGTTTATACGCCGGAACTTCCAGCGAGAAGAGCGAAAGCCCTCTATGAAGTCACTAAGCATATAATGATACAGTGAGATTGGAGACGTATTATTATATTGAAAATAAGACAAATGGATGATGCCACGAGTCCCAGAATATAGGGCTGCTGAATATCTATCGTGTATATAGACACCTAGTGGTGGATTCTTCATTCGGTACTCATTCATCAAAATCAGTCCACTGACTTTCTAACTAGCATGTGTTTCCCCAAAGGTAAAGGTATTCGCAAAACCAATTTATATTCACTACTCAGTATGTAGGTCTAGCAGAGTTATTCCGAACATTGGGTTGAAATTGAGGGTGGAAAACGGACTCGAGAGATGAATATCAGAGTAGTCTAGACACAACATTCCGACTGTTTGAGGTCCTTACATTTATAACTTTTTTATTTGAGCTAACCTTCGTATAAACTTGGAGTAATCTAAAATATATTACTCAAGCTTAGTTTTACCGTATACAATCATCCTTAGTTCGAATGTTAATGGAAAAAGAAAAACCTTAAAATGCTATAAACGTCGGAATGCTATATCTGTCATTGAAATAGTTGAGAAGAATAGAAAGCCCTTCTGTCTTCTGCTCGTCTGGTGAGTATCAGGGTTTGCCGAAAGATAATAGGCCCACGTCAAAACAACTGAATAAAAGTAAGGGTTTTCCTCTGACACATTACTTAAGAAAATATTTTTACAATTAGACATTTCTTAGCGAACAGTATGTGTAGTATATGCTTAACACAAGGCCACGGAGATTTAAATGGAATTATAAACAGCAGCCATAGACTGACTGTGTGCCTTTAGTTGAGCTTTTCAGTGATCCTATTAACAAGGCGGCTTAGGCCATTGACAAGGTGCTGGAGATTAATGCTGTTTTCACAGCAGTATTGCTTCCACACTGTGTTTCTTTTTGTCCTATGTGGCCATGTTGTAAAACATTTATACGATTTACTATGATTAGATAGTAAAAAAAAAAATAAGACTTAGTCCACTGAAAACGTTCTTAGCGAAATTGTGAAACATGAGGCAAACTTCCTTAGGTCAAAGAATGTTCAATGTACGGAATTGTTCAGTTTTATAGTATTTGAATTTGGAGAAATAAAGCACCAAATCTGTACTGTATTTTTTCTGCAGATATTGCTTCAATTTCCAATAACTTCTAAAGTTATTGGATCTTCACCATACCTAAATATTTGTTACCTCATCCTCCAAGATTTCAAAAATATATGATATTCCGACCTATATTCCGAATGATAATGGGCATAGAAAATGCTTTACCTCAAAATTGACCCAGGTGTATAGCAAGACCTTCAATCAAATTTAAAAGTTACGACACAAAACTTAGAACACAAACCCCTGTAGATTTAAAATTTCCAACCGCTGCATTTTTGGATGTGCCAGGACTATAGTATAGGTTACAATTAGTCCAAATAATTTAGCTTTGTATACTATTCGCCAATGGAGTATTAACCCACAAGTGCTATCTAAACTCAAGTCCCCCTTAAAAAGCTACACATGTCTGATGTCTGTTATTATTCTTCAAGAAAGCAATAACAGATGGTAAATAAGCAACATCCTGCGCTTATCCAAACATTATCTACCCTGTAAAGATCGATTTTACAACGCGAACGTGATTACTTCCTGGAACTATCCATGAAAGCAGACCTTTTGAGAAAGATACGATTAAGTCACGACTTGATTATCTGGACTAGTTACGTCGCTTATTTACCTGCCCTTTCCGGAAACTGCTGAACTGTTGGACAACAGTCCATCAGTGCTGCGTAAAGACTACTCTTGAACAACCTGCTCTTAGACTTAGTCAGACGGCAGCACGAATGGGAAAAGCAAAGGGATCGTAAACATTTCTTCAAAAGTGTATACTAACAAGTAACATTATTAGGATTGATCAGATTTTATAGCCTTTAGAGCTCTCTAAATAAAGTTTTGACGAGGTATACAATCTACAGAAGCATAGTCGTTGTTAGCAAATGTTTTTATTTAAACTGACAAAACCATGTGGGACTGAACGATACGTGAAAGAAAATTGTCACAATAGTTTATGCCCCTGTGCTTGAAGGATATTAAAGGGCTTTTTCCAAATGCTGACGATTCAATAACACCTGCTTTGACCGTACAAACCTATAAGGAATTGGCACATTAATTATTAGATCGCGGGCGGTTGGGAGGAAGTGTCGTGAAGGAAATCACGCTCGACACCACTGGCAACAAAGACAGGACAATCACCAATCGAATTCTCGCGAGAGTTTATATAGTGAACGAGACTAAGACAACTCTCGTAAACCATTCCAGGCCATCTCGCGTTAGTTTCCGCCAATATTTGGGGCGACTTATGCTAAAGACCAGCAAATAAAAGAAGTGCAAAACAAGATGGACATGGTGTATCTTAGAGTCAATGTCTCCACGTATAGGAAGTAGAATCGATTATATTTTAAAATGGACAATCACATGACGCAATACATACATCACAAACAGGTGGCCTTCTTGTTGTCCCTTAGTCCCAAGTGCACCAGGGCAACAGGAAACACCCTACAGTTAATAGATTTTCTATCCTATTTCATAACCCCTATGAAAAAACAAAATTGCAAATATTTCATTAATGAAAACATCAAATTCGTTAATCAGCCGCCGGCTTTTGAGTACGCGACGTAGGTGGTCTCTTAGCTGTAAATACACAGTTTAGAGGTATTGAACCGAATTTAACTTTCTTGATGATTAACGGTAAGTGTAGTTTGTTTGAGGTCAGACAAACAATAACTTCAAAACATATGAGACAAGCGTCTGATGTAATTGTTTATTTTGTCTGACACGACATGAGCTAACAAGGATAACCAGACGCTGGTGCCTGTCTATACTACTGATGATGTTGACGTTACATTACCAGCGTCTGGGAAATTACCGTTAACATTAAACGTGCCCTATCTGAGGCTGAAGGCTACACAGATCTTATGAAACTCTACGAACGCTAATCCCAATAGACCTAGTAAATTGTGACCGATTTTACGTGACAAAATAATCACTTGTTATAATTAAAGTTAAAAGAGTTGAAAATAAAACTGAAGAACAAAACTACAGACTTGAGATATTAACGTTGCATGTAGAATGTCTGACCTAAAAAGGAAGACTTCACAGATCTTATGAAATTCTACGAAACGCTTATCCCCAATCTATTTAAAATCAGATCTCAAAAACGCTCACCTTGTTTTGTTTGTCGCTATATTGAGATCTAATGTTATCACCCCACCTACAATGTTGATTGGTTTCTTAAATTGACCAATCACAGAACTGCTTCTCAATTCTGGTTTGTAAAAGTCGAAGATTTCCGCCGACGAACCGAAGTTTACCGAATGCATATTTTTACATGACCAACGGATATATGCACGCACCATCAACAAACACCATTCAAATAACAAACTTTGAGTGCGATTGCATGCTTATGCTTGTTTTGGCTGAATATAGCGACAAACAAAACACGGTTTTTTGAGGTCTGATTTTAATTAGATTACGCTAATCCCTATAGACCTTAAGTTATTGCGACCGATTTTCGCCACAAACTAATCACATGCTATAATTTAAGTTAAAAGATTTGAAAATAAAACTGTATAACAAAACTACAGCACCTGAGTTATTAACGTTGCATGAAATGGGGGCTTCAAACTCCACGAAACATCAATCCCAATAGGTCTAATTGTGACCGGTTTAACGCGACAAACTTACTAAGCACGTGCTATAATTAGAGTTAAAAAAGAGTTGAAATTAAAATAATACAATCACACCTGGATTTGTTTAATCGCGTCTATATTTCTTGTAAAATATCATCAAGAATTCACGCAATAAACTTTCATAAATCGGCAACAGATCACCTCCACCCTCTAGCCCCTATCCGATAGGGTAAAGAATGTCCGCTATATCTAGACTCCAGCTGACCAACCTTCTATTTTGTAGAAGGCCGGGTGGCTGAGTGGTCTAGGTTGCCGGTATTTACTACTGGCGATTCGGTGCCTGACTCTCAGGATCGTGAATTCGATTCATAGACGGGTTTAATCATGCACAATTTTCTGAACTAGAATCTGCTCAAACTAAGAAAGTGTTATCCCAAACAACGAACATACTGTACACGATAGTTTATTATTTCCCATCTCTGGGCTAGGCTGGTATCACTACACATCAGTATTCGTTAATTGTATTGGTACCCGTCATTTAATGAACACAAAAAATGTGAGGAAGGTTAGTCAGTATTTAGAAAGAGCCTCTATTTTTACAATTTGGACACTTTATATATGTTGGTCGTCATGGATGATAAATTAGAGGTAGGAAACTGTCAAATATCACAAACCGAACATACATGTATACGTCATTTTGTAAAAATGTTTCTTTCTTTATTCTATCTACTCCTGGTATCTACCAAGGAATGAAGCTTATCTTCACAACAGTCATTAGAAGTGCCCCCCCTATCTAAAAAATAAAGTAGAACATTTATAAAACAAAAAACAATATAAAAAAAGCCCCACAAGAAACAAACAAAAAGAAAATGTGAGATCCAAATAAAAAGTTATCTTTATAAAGATAGATAATATAGAGGATACATCGCGTTACACATGTGGATTACCCTCTGCTCTATGATTTACCCTCATGCTCTAAAAAAATGAAAAAATCTATCTGGAGCCATCTATTTTTGAAACGAACTCCCAACCAAAAGTAACTACATGATACCGTTGCTATTAAAAAATCTTGTGGTTAAGGTTTTTTTAGTAAGCTTAAGACACCTTTAATCCGATGATGCGTAAGGCAATATGATACGGGCTGCAATATCTAGCCAACTCGCAATTTTGTTTCAATCATTAAAAACTCGGGAATCCCCAACGGTGACTGTTTCGCTTAGAGATAGATGAGCGGCAAAGACAGAAATTGTACGTCAGCGGCATTTAAATTTGTGCACGAGTGTGTATTTCAATCAGTTGAAAATATAAAGAAATTTTACAAAGATAAAGGCCATTTGAAGGTTTCATCCTGGACTATGCCATATTTGTGTTATATTAAACAGTTAAAACACATTCGCATCTCTATATCCGCCAATTAGCCGTCTTTGAACAATGACCTTGCTGAAGGCTTCACCACAACTGGTTGTATTTTACTATACTCTTTGTTGCAGTTGTCTTATTTTAACTGGCGGATTTAACGGGCTGCGTTGTAAACTGGAGTATGATATGGCGAACCCTATTACACACAGATGCCGCAAAATGATCTTCATTTAATGCAACGATAAATTAAAAATAGCTTTATCCAAGTTAGCTCAATGTATATGTCATTCTGGACTGGGTGATTTATCAGCTTTATGTGCCCCACTATTCGTGTAGTACTTGTTTACTTACTTTTATAGGTGTTTTAAGGATGCCAGGTTGAATACCGATAGCTAATTCGGTACAAATCTCTCGGCAACACTACTCTTTCTAATCGCATCTTTAACATATTTAAAATAAATATTTACTGGTTAAACACAGTTTTTTACATTATGAAAGAGAAAACGCTTTTCGATACAAGAATTTCTCATGAAAAAAAAACCCCAACATTTTAGAGCAGATATAATAGTAACACTGAATTAGCAACGTTAAACGTTTCTTTGCTAGAAGGTTTGTTTGTTGGCCGGAGTCCATCAAAATATATACCAGGGTTAATTTCGTAACGTCAAGTCACGTAACATTTATCTTTTGAACAACGCAATCCTGTGCCTGGTTGAACAAAACCCTTTACAGCATTTTTATTATCAGACAACCCTTCACTTCAGAATCCAGGCAACGACCAGATTGATTCGAGTCGCTTGAATGAGAATCAATTTAGTCGGCGCCACTGTAACAGATTCTCCGCGGATAATTTAGTTTTCCAAATTATAACGCGCTGAAGATATCTATCAAATTAGCTTCAAAATTAGTCCAAATATTTGCTTACACTTACACAACCGAATTATGAGCACGGCTAGAAAAAGAATTACTACAAGTATGCAGTATATAATCATTCATTCATCCATCACAGCTCCGTGTCAGAAACAACTAAATTAACTCGATCATTGAAATAAATCCCAATTATGTCTTTATTCAAATCTCGACTGAAACCCCATCTCATGTAGGACTACTGACCTGGTTCATTGTATGTGCGGCATTGCAGAAAATAAAGTTTTTAAAAAACGTTAAAAATGGTTACTTACCTCTACTGACGATTAAATCAGTTAAATATGGTTATAGAAGTATGAACGGTATTACTTTAACCAGTAGCCAATAATTATTCTTCTTTTCTACAGGGATAGATAAAACCCCTGAGGTTTTATTCCCACTAGAACTTACTGTGTAAGACATAATTTCTGTCCTCTGTACAATTATTGTTTTATAAAACTACACAATGTACTGATTTATAAGTTCTGTTTCTGGTGAATAAACGAATACAATTACATGTGTTATAAATACAACACAACATTGATTCCCTATGACAATTTAGGTGTTCAACTAACAAAACAATAAGACAATAAAGACTGAATGCGGAATACTAAATTACAAACTCAGCTTTCTTCCATGTCGAGGTAAATACTACATGTAACCAAAGATCTCGTATATTTCGCTAACGTCAACGTATAGGATTTGACAGATAGGTGACTATAGGTTTAGATAGTTTATCATGTAAATCTCGTATCAATTCGTGATTTCGCCTTATATGAACGACATGCCCATGTCGACCGGGTTATGTATAGTGGTGTAGCTGAAGTTATATACGAAAGTCAATTTCGTTCATTTGAAATTATCAAATTTTTGGCAAAGGTAAAGGGTATTAATAGAAGTTTTCAGCCTATACTATTTCGTATATGTTACTGATTGTATTAAACAGTTGAAAACGCGGTACCTATTCGCTTCTCTATATCCGCCATTTAACCGTCTTTGAAACCCATAAAATACGACCTTGCTGAAGGCTTCACCACAACTGGTTGTATTTTACTATACTCTTTGCTGCAGTTGTCTTATTTTAACTGGCGGATTTAACGGGCTGGGATGTAAACTGGAGTACGATATGGCGAACCCAATTATATACAGATGCCGCCAAATAATCTTCAGATAATGCAACGATAAATATCAAAATAGTTTTATCCAAGTTAGCTCAATGTATATGTCATTCTGAACTAGACGATTTATCAGCTTTATGTGCCCCACTATTCGTGTAGTATTTTTGTACTTACTTATATAGGTTTTAAGGATGCCAGGTTAAGTATCGATAGCTAAGTCAGTCTGACAAATCTCAAGGCAACACTTCACTTTCTAATCGCATCTCTACCATTTTTTAAATAAATATTTACAAGTTAAACGCATGATTAAAATATTTGTTTTTTATTTTATAATTTACATTAGTAAAGAAAAAAAACACTATTCGATACAAGAATTTCTCCTGAAAAAAAAATCCCCCATCATTTTAGAGCAGATATGAAAGTAACACTGAATAAGCAACGTTAAACGTTCCTTTGCTAGAAGGTTTGTTTGTTGGCCAGGGTCCATCAAAATATATACCAGGCTTAAATTCGTAACGTCAAGTCACGTAACATTTATCTTTTGAACAACGCAATCATGTGCCTGGTTTTACAAAACCTTTACACCATTTTTATTATCAGACAACCCTTCACTTCAGAATCCCATCAACAACCAAATTGATTCGAGTCGCTTGGATGAGAATCAATTCAGTCGGCGCCACTGTAACAGATTCTCCGCGGATAATTTAGTTTTCCAAATTATAACGCGGTAAAGATATCTATCAAATTAGCTTCAAAATTAGTCCAAATATTTGCTAACACTTACACAACCGAATAATGATCACGGCTAGAAAAAGAATTATCTAAGGTATGCGGTATAGATGCACTGATTTATCCATTACTGATTCGTGTCAGAATCAACTACATGTTCTATAAGTACAACACAACATTGATTCTACTCGCTCATTCAGGTGTCCAACCGACAAACCAATAAGGCACAATAAGTGCAAATTTAGATTTAATGCGGAATAATTTTAATAAAATTAAACTGACTCAGTTTTCTTCCATGTCGAGGTACATACTCCATGTAAACAAAAATCTCGTACATTTCTCGAACTTCATCGTATATGATTTGACGGACAGGAAACTAGGTAGAGATAGTAGATCATGCAAATCTCGTATGCATTCGTTTCTTCACCTCACATGAACGACATGCCCATGTTGACCGGTTTCATTTTAACTGGTTCAACTGTACCTATAGCACCATGCTGAATCCTGAACTGATTCCCCCAATGCCATTATCCTTGTTATTTTGCCCTATATACTTGTTAGATTTTTTGTTTGATTGGGGGTTTATATGATACCTATGGTTATTCGCTCACGTGACGGCTTACCTGCGCAATGAATGGATACAACCAGAATACACCGAGACCGATAACATACGTCACTATCAACATTAATACCCAAACAAAATGACAATCATCAGACGAGTGTTTGAGTGTTTGTGGGATTGGGATTCAACGCCGAACCAGAGGTTATTTCACTCAAATGACGACGTGGCAGCCCGATGGGCAAAGGAAACCACCCTCGACGCCACTGGCAACAAAGACAATACAGGACATACAATACAATCACAGGACATAACACAAAGTTATCACAAAGACATCGACTCGTGCTGCCCCTTAGCTCTGAGACCACCAGGGCAACAAGACAAACCCTCCCAACCCTCCTCCGCAGCAACGAAGAGCGCCAGCATAACCGCAGATCTCCTTCGAACCATCCGCCAGCCGGTGAATACTAACCTGTTCCTTATCTATCCCCGAAAAGCAAAAGACTAGGAAATCATGAAACAGCACATTTACGTTTTATTCGGAAAAACCCCAATGATTCATGTAAACGTTTAACTTCCTGATCGATACAGGTATAGCTTACATTGGTGAGCTCTAAGATTATTTGTCCAAACCTATCATGGTTCATTCTAAAATAGAATCGATTCTACTGCCTACTTCGAGAAATTGACTCTAATATACACCCTGTCCATCTTGATTTGCACTTTTTTTATTTGCTGATCTGTGACTAACGTCGCCTCAAATATTGGTGGAAATTAATGCGCGATGGCCTGGCATGGCGTACGAGAGTACCGTCCACTATAGAAACTCTCGCAAGAATACGATTGGTCATGGTCGTACATGTTTAGTTTGTCTGTAGCATCTGGTTTACATGTTCACTCCACGAATCGGGCTTTTTCTCAAGCCAAAGGTTAGATATTCTCTACACCACCAGAGCAGACAACATACATGTAAGTAGCAGCATTGGATGCGGTTAACCTATTCTCTTGGCTCATTAGTTCAGAGAGCAATTAGGCATTATCAGGAAACTCATCCATTTCTATGCAAGTTTACAATCAACAATGTAGCACAGTCTGATAACGCGCGATCTCCTACCTTAGACGAGAACAAGGCAGGTACCTTCAGTCCCGCGGGGACATGTTTTCCCCCCTAATTAGGGCTTCTCGGGATTATTGGAAAACGATATAACCTCCAAAAACTTAGCTGCCATTTTACACTAGGTGGAAACAACCACACTACAGGAGAGTGAATGTGGCCGTTCAATCAAATAATGGTTACCTGACGTTATGCACACTATTTGAATCTATGCTCAATGATTTGTGTGAATATTATACGTTATGTACACTATTGAATCTATGCTCAATGATTTGTGTGAATATTATACGTTATGCACACTATTTGAATTTATGCTCAATGATTTGTGTGAATATTATACGTTATGCACACTATTTGAATCTATGCTCAAGGATTTGTGTGAATATTATACGTTATGCACACTTTTTGAATCTATGCTAAATGATTTGTGTGAATATTATACGTTATGCACCCTATTTGAATTTATGCTCAATGATTTGTGTGAATATTATACGTTATGCACACTATTTGAATATATGCTCAATGATTTGTGTGAATAGTATGGCTATAAGTTTAATCTAGCTTTGTCAGTAAAATAACATTAAATATGGCGTAAAACAAGAAACAAAAATGTTTATTTTGTAAATGTCAGTCACATGTACTCGATATCACCGGACACCTCTTTTACCGTGGACACTGTGGCTTATTAGAAACGTTTATCGTGTTATCTGGGTCAACTAAAGACACACAATCCATGTAAGCAGTAGAGCGTAGCTTATCATACAAAAAATTGCAATGATTGGTGAATGCCACCATGAAATTAGGTCATAACATAGAAATTCAGGTATATAACGCATGGTGCCTGTACACTGAAATAGGTGTAGTGACAGCGTGGTTTCGGATGATGCTCTAGGACCCCCTTATCACTAATTGATGCCTTGATATGCAATCATTGGTATACATGAAAGCAATAAAGGTAATAACACCTGGAGCCCCTCATTTCATGTTTTGTCAGATATAGCTCAAATGTGTTAATTGACATAAAAGTTCATCCATGCGTCATTTTTGACCTTATATACAGGGTATCAAATATTACTTTTGTGCGTGTACGTTAGTGTCTGTCTGTTGATCTATCATCTCTTCTATTTATGGCCGTCTGACCAATGACCATCCTTCAATATATGGGGTTAAAATCAAAACATACCTTCAACCTTAGACAAAAATTGATGTTAGCAATATAACGGAATGACACAATGTACGAAGATACTATACTGGATCAGTTAGCGATTAACTTACGGTCGAATAAAGAACAGTATGCCGGGTAATTGGGTGAAATTTTATCACGCGACAACTTTAACAAAACGATAGACCGAATGTTATAAACTGAACCGAAAAGAGCACAAATGTTCGAACACCGTGACAATTAATTTATTCATATTTAAATTAATGGCATTTAGTTTAACTAAAGTGAGTAATTCCAGTGAACGAGTTGGGCCTGAACCTTCTCGGTTTTAGCTCTCGTCGATAGTTCGTTACAATGGAGATGGTTAGCAGCCAAGCCGCCTTGGTGTATTTAGATACCACATTGTCAATTTGTTTAGGTTTATACTGTCGTAAAGCATTCATGAGGCTTGTTCCCAGCCCTTTCCCAAAATACGAGACAAATATAAAGACGGAAAATTATACCAGTCTTAATGTTTCATCTGGTACAAAAAGGCATTTTCTCAAATACTTTAATGAACCAATTTCCCATCTGACATTGGATTGTTATGCGACACAATGCTTGACTGACTACTCGAATGATCAATAGATTGATTTTAATTGATCGATTGATTCGTTGATCGATTGGTTGGTTAGTTGATTGGTTGAATGGATGGTTGAATGGATGGATGGATGGATGGATGGATGGATGGATGGATGGATGGATGGATGGATGGATGGATGGATGGATGGAT
>JAQQZZ010064106.1:0-22916 GCA_030265115.1 Mopalia vespertina | reverse complement strand
TACCTTCTCGAGGAAAACTGCCGGGTTAAGTAAGTATGACTGCTGGTCTCTTCAAAATATTTTTTTAAATAATTTTGTGGTAATTTCCTTTGAAAAACACGAAATGTTCAGCCAAAAAGTCATTAGAACATTGTCATTTGTCAGAGATCAGGTCAGTGATGGGACAGTTTGTTGGTTGTAACGCATGTCTAATCCCGAAACTATAGGAAAGGTTTTTTTTTGCAAAATCAAAAACAAACTGGTGTAGGTTTCCGTACATCACGCCGTAGCCCTACATCACTTTTCATTTGTAATAGTATAATATACATGTAGCACCGTCAAGTCGCGTATTAACAAATAAACCAACAATGTACAACAACCGGAAAAGGCTAGCCCTTTTGTATCACATCGAATGAAGCAGTCGGATGAACACAGCAATGCATTAGCTGCTGATATTTTAGGTGTCAGTTCCAGTTTAGATATTTTGAAAGCAAAGTTAATCATCTTGATGTGAAGTAATTTTAACGATGATCGAAGTTAGATAAAGCTATCATTAAACTCTCAGCGTCAAATAAAAGTCCAGAATCAATAATCTTCTATTCCTCTGTTCAATAATGCGTCTGGTAATTTACAAGACTGGGAGGACAATGAAGACTGATACCTGTCCCCTAACACTGATGGGCTTCAATTAGAATTACAGAAGTTTTTGGATTTCAACCGTGACTGATAGAAGCTTCAAATTCTGTAGAATCAGCTTTGTTATAATGATAGGTTTTCATTATCGTGTTTTTCTTCTTTTATATAAAAAAATGTTTAAGATGAAGTATCAGTGCAGAATGTTTTTCTCATCTAATCAAATTAACGCCTAAAAAAGTCCGTTGATTATTGGGTGTTGAAATTCCGTCCGGTTTAAGGACGATCAGATGAGTAACATCATTTGGTTGCACCAATGAGCTATCAGCTCTAGCTTCTTTGTATCGAATTCTTATAAGGTTGTCTATAATAAATATCACGTGTGTCAAGAGTAGCAGACTGTTTTCTTGGGTATTCGGACAATATTCTGCAGCTATTAAGTGGTGGTGAATTCCGTTAAGAGATGTGTGGCAGAGCGAGGTTCCTGTTTGCTGGCAGATATTCGATACAGTACAACACCAGCAAGTCTTGTCAAATGCAGAGAAAATTTTATCCATAAATTAGAATTAATCAGGTGTATAAACACAGAAAGCTTTAATATTTGATTTCACCGACCTTTAATAATGATATAAGTAACAAAACTATATATGACATGTATTTATGTACATAAAATGGCAAGGTTTTGTTGCTCAATGTGTGATGATTATGTAGGGTTTACACATTTATCGCTTAAGCGCTGAGTGTTTCAATAATATACTCAGTCAAAAAAAGAAACTTCACACTCATAAATTCTAGATATTTTCTTGAAACTGAGTACAAGAGATTTTATTATTATTATAATTAGCATTTTATATTGTATAATGATGGCAGCTTGTACATTATAATGAAATACATCATCAATCAAACACAATACTATTTCTTGAATGTTATATAATTTAACATTTTATGCACAACTTATTAATATTTTTGTGCTTGTTAAAATCGTTCTTTGTATAAGTGTGAACATTCAGCTGCTTTCTACTCTACCAGTATCCAATAAGCACACCCATTAACTCTAAACGCACAAGACGTATTTTTAAAAAAGATTTCTGGAGATATCTGTAAACAACACATATGACGCTTGTGATATGTTCTTTCTGACCTTTTATCCTGATTTATGTATTTTAATAAAATCAACTTGTAAACTTGATTGAAACTGTCTAATATATTACACTGTCTAGATAACCTACAGACAATAGAGTTGTCGTGCTGATAGCATCTCACCCAGCACCGTAATTCTGCTAGACCAATGTCACAAGGCGCCCACAAATCACAAACTTCACATGATAAATGGCTTCATGTAACGGCTTGGTTATGTTAATCGTATTTGACAACTGGTGTTATGTTTACACTATTTGTGTTTATTCAGTCGTGATGTTTGTCACCAATATCGAAGACACAATTAACGAGATAAACGTTATTTAAATTTGCTAACATTACCTACGCTTCACAATAGCAGTATAGGTTTACTGTGTATTTGATATAATCTAGTTTTAACAATATCTGTCCAGTTAATATCAACTTATAATGCTTGTGGCCTGATCTTTTGTCATGTTTTTTTGTCAAATTATCTTCAGGACAATTTAATTGATTTGGGTAATTGATGGTTCGTACATTGTTACGTTGCTGTTACCATAACGACCAACAGCCAGACTGGTTTCTTGTGGTCGTAAATTAGCCCCAGGACATCAGCTACTGGATTACGTTCACCATAATTAACCCAGGTGAATTCTGATGTTATAATTGAGCAAGACTGAAGAGTATGGTTTGTAAGTTGTAGATGATGTCAGCCGAGGCCAACACCTCATCGATCAATGGAACATTGTGGGGGATAAGCAGACTTGTGTAGCATATGACGTAACTCCCAGTATCAAGATGTATGCTGGTGAAGCTGGTGATAGCTAACTGTCACCCAATAAACCACACAACTCTACTCAGACCTAGCTCTGGCTTTCGCTCGGTATCAGTGTCTATAGAATAGCATTGCACCTCAGCCGAGCAACTACAAGCAACTACAATCTATTGTATATGCCTCGAAATGAAATATAGATCAGTAGTGATATAGTCTGATCTACCTGCAGTCTATCGATCGCCTTTAGTTTAGGTGTAACTTCAAGAGATAACCGACGTAAAGAAACCGATTAAATACGGGTTTTGTTTGATCCTTGGTGAAATTACAAAATTTGCACTGAAAATGAGAGGAGCACTTTTTTTTACCAGGATGACTGGCTTAGTTTGATTTCGAGAACAGCACAAAAATAAGAAAGCAGTTTCCTTGCCATATTTCTATATTGAATTATTAAGAATGTTCTTCGATGGAACGAGCTCACCATTAGACAACATAATGTAGAAAATATAGTGTGCGTGGTTGTGACTACAGGTAAAGTGCCGTACAGAAACGTGTCCAAACATAATTAAATCTGGTTACGCCACCTGCGTATGGACACACTGAATCTAAGACGATAAGAGTTTGGATGAACTAAATCTGGTTATGACCGTAACCGTTAGGTCACATTGAACCTGGTAAGGACCAATACAGTTTGGACACGGTGAACCTTGATCTGGATATCAAGAACGTATAGTATGTATATGTTTCCAATATATCAAATTATAATATTCCTTTACAATATTCTCTTGATTCTACATGTTTAGAGACTATCATTGACCACAGAAGGTCTTTCTTTACAGATATATATTGTTCCCCTGTTCGTAGCCTGCAGGTGAAACGGAATTACTTCTTTTTACAGAAAGATTCTTGATTTCAGTTCAACATCTGAGATTTGTTAATCTGTAAAACATATTTTATGCCATTAGTTGACCATTCAATCGAAATGTCATTAGATATCAGTATTAGTCCTGACTGTTTGGTTTTGTCCGCAGCTGGAACAATCAAATAGTATATGGTGTGACGTTTTCCAAATCTCACTATAAGAGGACCGCAGAGCTAAATATTTTAATTTCCCCCAAACAGTGTTATGGTTTCTTTCAAGAGGAATATAATCTAGTTATTAATAAAATACCTGGCAAATGGACTGACAATAGCAGCAGTAACCAGTGCTGCCACATTAGTATGGAATTCATCTACAGCAGTGACCATTCCAACCACAGCAGTAACCAATTCTGCCACACCAGTAACTATTTCTGCAGCAGCCGAATAGAATTCATTCACCGCAGCAATAATTTCTCTGCAGCAAGCATCAGAAACCATTTCTACCACACCAGTAACCATTTTGGCCACAGCAATATCAATTTATTCCAAAGCAGTAAGAAGTGTTGCCACACCAGACACAAGTAACCATTTCCGCCACACCAGACAGTAGTAACCACTTCTGACACAGCACTAATAATTTCTGTCACACGAAATAGCAGTAAAAGTTCATGATACACCGGACAAGTGTAACCATTTATGCATTATACAGTGGTATCCTTTCCGGTGTTTTGTCATATACTACTCTCAACGAGATTGTTCTCAACAACAAGTAACACATTTTCATAAGAAGAGCTTCATCTCTTAAACAATATTGTATCATAAAAGTAGCTTTCTTTAGTAAGTAACGGATCGTTATCAGCAAGTGTAACTAAGTCAACAGCACGAGCTGTCAAGAGAGTGTCGCCTTTTTCCGACTGGAATCGGGAATTTATATTTTCATCCGTCACACAGTGATCCCAAGCTATGTATTAATCTGTAGAATTATATTAAATATGAGTGCCTCTGTCATTTCAGCAGCTCGAATAAAACGCTTTTTTATTTTCTTGTCAATTTAAGGTCTTACTTCATTACACTTTTTACTATCGTGTTTGCCTGGGTAAAAATCAAACAAACAGACACACTACATCAATTAAATTAAAATATACTGGAGAGCAATGAAAAATGATTGATCTATCAATTCCATCAATACTCTTGAAAAGTGCTTGAGAAAATAAACACATCCACCAACTTCAGCAAATATTCTGATTTAAATCCATATACTTCCTTCCTGAGTTAAAATGTGATTCATGGACTAAAGATGGATGAATAGCAATTAGCATGAGTTTATTGGGGTCGAGCGTTCAGCTGAAATAAAGGTTAAAAACCGTAAGGTTAAACGCATCAACCAGTTGACATTTCCAAAACTAGCATTGGAATTCCAGGATGAGTTGATTATATCGCAGATGGTGAGAAAAAGATGGTTGGCCCGAAAAGATTTATCAAGGAAAACATTGAAGAAATTTTAATTGCAATCTATTAACCAATAACACAAGAAAAGTTAGAGCCACCCAGACCTATTTATTTTATTGTTTTAATAATTCATATTAAATCGACATTAATAAATGTCACCTGTTGGCGGCAGGATTTTAATCTGTTTTCCTACCATTAACGATAGCCCGGCAGTCATACATGTGCAAGTAAAATAACATTCAGAACAGTGTAAACCAGCAAAAAAAGTTCAGTGTGTTAAGTAGTGATAGGCCTCATAAAAAAGGCAAAAATTTTGTCCAAGACAGGAAAAAGTGAAACAATTAAAAAGTCTTGTTGGAAGCCTTTTTGCCTAGAACCACGTCGTATTTGTAGGTAACATGACCATCGAACAAAATTACTTAGTTTTATAAAGGTATAAATTTCAAACTGGTAATTATGCTTAACAAAGCAACAAAAAATCATATATTTATCAGTAATGATAACGGAATAAGCTTTATTGCTGGAAGTCATTGACTTCACGGGTCCTCGCCCCTGGAAACTCTAACCAGATACTTGTGGGAAAGTGATGACAATAAGCATTCTTTCTTTTGGAAGCCGAAATTAGAAAACCACACCTCTATATGGTGTCAATGCTGTTTGAGTTCTTGGACTATTTAAAATTGCCAGAAAAAATAGAATTAATCTTAAAAATAGATGAGTTTACTACTTATCGTATACTGTTCTTCCATTTTTCGAGTAACAATTTATATTCTTCACAGTGACTTTTTGCGGTGCTATCGTGTCCTGATAAAGGACAGTTTGTCGCAATCGTTGTCATGCATACTGACTTGTGTAAACTTTTTAAAATAAAAATACAACAATGACTCAATGGGATTATATGCTGAACTCAGAAAACACGTGATGCATACCAGTCCGTCTTCAGGTAAGTTAGTCAGTCTTTTAAGATGTCACATTCATACACGACAAAAAGACATAAATAAAGCTCTACATGTATCTCCTTAAACAACTTATGTGCACCATTTCATGACTCACATCAAGCAGACTTTGTGTGTTACCGGAAATTGTTGTCTGGTGTGAAATAAACTGACCAGACCCCTGATTCTATTAACTTTATCGTTAGACCTGGTTAATTCCCTCTAAGAGGACAAATCGAATTGATCCCGTGTCATCAAATATTAACAGAGTTGTGATCCTCGTTTTTATGCTACCAAAGCTTTTGGCAATCAGAATGATTTTAATCATGCAGTTGATATTATCTATCATCTGATTTGATTACTTTTCAAACTGGGTTTTTAAATGACTTTTGCCTTAGAAGTGATGGAACTTCTCTCAATGTAATTTTACTCTGCATAGGCCTACCTATATAAATCTAACAATGAATAGTCCTTACGAAAAACGAATACTCTATGTTCGTGGAGCTTTAAGGCATAAATAAGTTGACAAATTTAACATTTAGGCTACTGATCTTTTCATCTTTAATCAGAATAGCGATTTGTTTCACTACAATGAAGTAGTACTGATGTAAAACCACGAGGTAACAGGAAGAAAATTAGAGTTCAAACAGACCAGCGGCATAGAATTAAAGTGATTAATACACGACAAGGACAGGATCAAAAAACGGCACTAACTCACTAATTCAACAACAACATGCCTTTTCAAAAACGTATGCTGTGGATTTTGTTGCATTGTTTGACTGGTGTAAGGCATCGGACTCACTGCGGTATCCTCGCTCTGCCGTACACCTCTGAACCGAGTTCCCCACCAGTTAGTCTACCAGCTTTGTTCTATCTACAAGTGTTACCTAGAATGTAAAAAAAAACATCTATGGAAATATAAACAGCACCAGTGGAACTAAAAAATGTGCTCATATTCCATAGGTCATTTTCATTTATGTATATATGTGAATACCAGGAAGGTATTGGCAAATCCACGTTAAACCATATCCAGGAATTCTATAATCAACACTCAATCGATTCCATCATAAACTGCAAATACGTCAACTAAAATAGCTTGTTGAATAAGATCCAATTTACAGGAGATCAGAAACACATCACTTTGTAGATTATTTGGATAACATGCTCGGCCGAGCCAAGTCTCAGAATCCTTGCGTAATCCCCGCCTTTCGTTAAAATAAGCTGCGGGTAAAGTATATAGGATATAACGTACACAATACCTAGCTTGGATAGATTTTGGAGCGGCTTTTATCAAAGATTTCATGTTAAGAGTGTAATGCCTTATTGTATTGAAGGCTTGATGAGCCGCACTATACCTGCACTATAGATCCAACGCATATACCGAGGTTGACGCCCATACTTGGTCAGCAATGTATATACATGGGGTTAATTGTGCTCCGTAGAGTAAAACTCAACAAACTTAGTTGCGATTATGTTCCTATATTTTCATGAGCATTACGCTACTGCAGCATTTAATATCAAAGCGTAAACTGAATTAATTTGCTATCATCATTGTCTGGGCCTTTGTTTGTCTGTCCAGTGTTCTGTTTAAAAAAAAAAAACAATTTTTGTATCAATTTTTGTGTCCATGGAAAATTTTCATCAAAATTGACTCAGTAAACACAACCCGTATAGTTATTTCAATGACCAACGCATCACAGTCAAAATAGGTGTGTTCGTTGACGGGGAATGATTGGGATAACGCGTGAACCATGAACCAGTTTTAATCTTTATCTGGCTGTATCACAACAGCAATGTATCTATTGAGCATGGAAGAAGAGACTTAATCAAATTCCATTGCTCATCTCTGTTCAGTGCAGTAAATGATTCTTATGGTAACTGATTTCTCCTGCATAATACAAACATCCGTACTGACAACTTTTTGGGTGAATTGTAAGTAATTTGAAAATCTGTTTTTGAATAGACATATAACGCGATTTGATTATAGATTAAGTGGAGTTTCTGTTTTTCAACAAAGAAGAATGACTGGGATATTTAGTAAGGCTGCTCGTAATCTGAAAATATTTTGTTAGCATTCTTCTATATAGACCTTAGACAGCATTTTAAATACACGAAATACATGTATCTAGCCACAAAGTGATTACATCACTTTTATTCTTCAGAGATCGTGTATGTGATTTAAATGTTTGTTGTGTTGATGTATTTGTTAAGAATGTGCTGATCCCAGCGTATCATTTTTTGTAGTCTTGATTTAACAAACCCAAAGCTATAGGAAAGCCTTTACTAAATCACAAAGCAAACTGTTTTTGGCATATAGTACGTATATCGCTTCATAAACCAACACTTAGCTTTTGTTATATTTTAATTCCTGTCCTAACAAATACAGGTTACTTTACCACCCTAATTTTTTTAGCAGGAGCTAATTGGATCCTTATCGTGACAAAAATATGCGAGGTTTCAAATTCTGTAGCGTTAGCTAACTATAATAAAGATTCATTATCTTGTTTTTCTCTTTTATGTAAAAACAAAATGATGTTTAAGATGCGATTTCAGTAGAGGTTGATATGCTCTTGTTTTCAAATTAACACCGGAGTACAATCCATTGGTTATGGACTAAACTCATATCGAATATCTTGATTGATATATATTTATCACATACATTCCAAACCATGGAAATGGTCATTTCCTTCTCTTGAGATGTCTGTAGATTGCCCATAACAACTCGATATAAACATCTATTAAGAAAACTGTTTCAGAGAGTTTATCTAGTATATAAGATGATTCATCCGTTAAAATAATCGACAACTCTTTGTCAATGTACTTACTTTTTATAAATATTATCTCATGTGTGTCAAAAGTAACCGGTTGTTTGTGTTGGGCTATATATGAAGCCGTCATTAAGTGGTTGGGAATTCAGTTCAGACATGTGTGGCAGAGCCAGGTTCCGGTATTTTGGCAGGGGTTCGGTATAGGACTGACCACTTCAGCAAAACACAATTACTTTTTTCTGTTAATATGAACCATGTACCTGTTATCTAAACACATTTATTCATTGATATCGATAATAAAGACAGCTTGTACAGTACAACCAAGTACAACATCGAACAAAACGCAAAACCATGTCTCGAGTGTTATATAATGTAGCAGTTTATATATGTATATTCACGGTCCAACTTATGAATATTTTTGTGCATGGAATATAACAATTGGTCTGTGTGTAAGTGTGAACATTCAGCTGCTTACTACTCTACCATTATCCAATAACCAAACCCATTAACTCTATACATACATGACGTATCTGTTGGAAGATTTCTGTAAACAACACATATGACGCTTGTGAAATGTTATTTCTGACATTCTATTCTGATTTAGGTATTTGTTTAATAAAATTAATCTGTAGACCTGATTGAAAATGTGCTCATATATCATAGTGTCCAGATAAACCACAGACAATAGAGCTGTCATGTTGATAACATCTCAACCACACAGTAAAACTGATCGATCGGGTCACATCGGGCGCCCATGTATCTCAAAACCGCAAAAGATGAATGGCTTCATGTAACGGCTTGGTTAAGTTAACTGAAAATGTTAGTATTTGACAACTTGTGCTATGTTTAACACTAGTTGTTTTTAATCAGTCGTGAATTTTGTCACCAACATCGAAGACACAATTGACAAAAAAAATGTTGCTAACATTACCTGTCCATACGCCATGTTGCACAATATTAGTATATAGGTTTGCTGTTTATTTGATATAATCTAGTTTTAACAATATCTGTATAGGTAATATCAACTTATAATGCTTGCGGCCTAATCTTTTTTCATCGTGCCTTTATGTCAAATTAGTTTCAGGACGATTTAATTGATTTGGGTAAGTGATGCTTCGTACATTGTTACATTGCTTTGATTAGTGTTACAATAGCAACCAACAGTCACATTGGTTGTGGTCGTAAATAAGCCTCAGGAGAAAATCAACTACTGGATCTATTTGTTCACCGTAATAAACCAAGGCGAATGTTATAATTGAGCAAGACTGATTTGTTCGAAATTGTGGGTTTAGGGCTGCTTCCCTGGTATGGATTTCGCGGTCGCGGCCCGTGAAGCACATCGTTTATTTCGTTATGTTTTACAATAATTTTTTTATAAGTCTAAAAAAAGTCATTACCATATTTTAAGACTGAAAAGTATGGCCTGTAATTTGTAGAAATTAAAATGCCTGTCGAGGCCAAGAGATCTTATCGACCATTTTGAGCATTGTGGGGGACCAGCAGACTTGCGCAGCACATGACGTAACTCCCTGTATCCAGATGTATGTGAGGAAAGCTGGCGACAGCTGTCTCCCACTAAGCTACACAGCTCATTCTTCACTACGACAGCCACCTGTTCAATTGATCTAATTAAAATCAGATCAATATAGCTCCGTGTCTTTTGTTAGTCGCAAATAGTACGATCTAACGCAAACACTGACCAAATAGTGTTCAACTAGGGTTGCGTTCGCACGCCTTCTCGGGTAAGCCCAACTACATGGGGTGAGAAGATGGCATACTTCCCTAAGGGATTCTTCCTGCTCGTGAACGGTTTAAGAGGGCAACTAAAAATGGAAGTATAAACCGATGACGAAACATCATAACATAATGTTAAATTCTTCGTCAAAGGTGTGATTTTTCATTCTGAAATTATTGGGTGACCGTCATGATTAATGCAAAATATTATTATTTAGATATAAAAGGTGCACCGAGCATAAACATATACAAAAAGAGAAATATATATTTATATCCAGCTACACCACAGTGAATTTCAAAAACCCGTATCGAACATTTTCTGTGCCGCTATTTTGCCGTCTTACAGGAACGATCCAACAATGTAACAGTATGAGGTGTGTCTAGGAAATAAATAATGAGTATATTTCAGTGCACTGTAGTTATTTGTTGCCTAATTGACGTTCGAGCGTGAATAAAATTAAAACAACAGCTAGTCAGTTGGCTTTTCTGAAGGGCTATCTGCCATGATGATCACGTGATTCCCCTGGCTGACCCTGCTCTGAAGTCGGGGGACTGGTCAAAATATAATATACTGGACACTGGGATCAAAGACCAGCCATGTTGAAAATAGTAAGAACTAGTTACCTATAACCTCCGGTTCGTCTGCAGAAATGTTCGACAATTACTCACCTGGCTTGGGAAGCGGCTCTGTGATTGGTCAATTCAGCAAACCAATGGACACCATTCGGTATGCATTTGCAAAAGACGAAAGAAAAACAAAAGACGGGGAGCTATTTTAGTCTGATTATAATTATATTGCTCGGTAGCATTTTCTATGGAATAACATTGCAGCTCTGTCGAGCCACTGCGAGCGCTACATATATTGAACAGGCCGCAGATAAAATATTTCGAAACGAAATTCAGGACAGTAGGGATATAGTTTGATCTACCTGCAGTCTACTGTTCGCCCTTAGTTTAAGTTGTGTAACTTCCAGAGATAACCAATGAGAAGGTTTACGGTTTAGTTTCTTTGCCATATTCTATATTGAATAATTACGTATATTGTTCCATTGAAACAAGCTCACCGTTAGACAACATGCTGTAGAATAAGACGTGAATGTCTGTCACTACTGTATCCGGTAACAGGATGAAACAAAATGATGCCAAAACACAATTTAATCTGCTTAGAACCATTATAGTCTGAACACACTGAATCCATTTAAGACGATTAGAGTTTGTATGAACTGAATCTGGATAAACCCGTTTGGACACATTTAATATGGTGAAGAGCTTTATTGTTTGGGCACACTGATCCTGACACATTGCATCAGGTCAAACCCCTGAAAGTTGGACACACTGAATTGGACTAAACCATTGAGAATTTGACAGTGTACCTAGTATTAAAATGCCCCTAAACTTCGGAGAAACAGTTTGGTTACACTGAATCTTATCCAAGGCATTCGTACATGAATTTATTCCAAGATTTATAAACATCCTGATTTTATCAACAAAAAAAGCAATAACGTATAGCATTAACATGTTTCCATCGCATCTGGTTGTTATAACATTACTTTGCGTCTCTCTTGATTCTATCTGTTAACATAATATTATTGATCGCAGAATGTTATTCTGACAATGTTTGTCTAATTATAGATATATATTATCCCCCGGTTTGATGATTGCAGGTGAAGCAGGAGCTATGCTGTAAGTCGGTGGTTCTTGGCTGCAGTTACCTTTGACACAAAGAGGATTGGTTTCTGTCTGATAAGTTAATCTGTAAAACATGGTTTGTGCCACTATTTGACAATTCAATTAGAAGGTCACACTATCTTGAGCAGTATTATCTTAGACTGTTTGGGTTGTCCACAGATCGATCTCTCAAGTAGTATGTGTATGTTTCCATGGCATTGGGTTATAATATGCCTTTGCATCTCTCTTGATTCTACACAATATTATTGATCACAGAGGTTCTTTCTGACATTTTTTTTAAATATATATATATACCATTCTCCGCTTTGTGCCCGCAGGTGAAACAGGAGCTATTCGGTTTTTCGATAGTTCTTCACTGGAATTACTTCTTTTGACACAAAAAGAATTGGTTTCTGTCTGATATGTTAATCTCTAAAACATGTTTTCTGCCATTATTTGATAATTCAATTGGAATGTCACTCGATCTCAGTATGTTTGTTTAATTATAGATATACAGTATATTCCCCGGTTTGTTGCCCGAAGGTAAAGCGGAGCTATTCGGTAATTCGATAGTTCTTCACTGGAAAGACTTCTTTTCACATGGGAGTTCTGGTTTCTGTCTCACAACTGAGATTTATAAATCTGTAAAACATGTTTTCTCTCCGTATTTGACAATTCAATTGGAAGGTCTCCGGAACATCAGTATCAACCTTACTTGTGTGGTCACCGAACACTCAAATAGTATATGCTGTGATGTCTTAACGAAAATCAGTGTATGAATGGACTTGTTATAACACTCTTTGATAGTTAATTTACATTAGTAAATGTCAAGATAAATTATTTCGAATTTAGTTCATGCTCTTCAGTCAAAGACATTTTCAGCCAAAACTAAGCCGTATCCGTTTTTAAATAGAAGAAACAATTTTTGCACAGACCATTTAATCGTTTTTAAGTTTTCATTATTATAATCTTTCTTATTTCATCCACTTTTTACGCAAAATCTGTTCATTTTCGCCATATGTTTATGGTTCCTGTCAACGGGAAGGTTATCTAGTAATTGTTTAAATACCTTCGACATGGACTGATGATAGTATTTTACGTCTATTTGATGTCATCTAATCTGTAGGGGTAGTGATCTCTATGTGATTTATTGTTTAGTTTGAAAAATTGGAAAATTACATTTATTTAACCTGTCCTGGAAGGCTGCGCTCTATATGATTGCTTTCTCAATTATAATCGCTTGAGGAATTCTTATATATCTCAGATGCATTTGTTTTTCAACATAAAGCTCCAGCTAACTCAAATACAATGGTATAAAAAAATAAGACAATGCAGAAGGCGACCCTGTGAGGAAGAAACCACCATTATTTCCTAGAAAGTTAAACAACCTACTTTACTTCACATGTGCCATTTTTCTATCGGGACATCACGTGACTTATTCCCGCCTTTCCAATCCTAATTAAACCAGGGTTGATCGGTCCAGTAACTGCTGCAGGGGATGTTATTCAGCCAATCATACAGACGACTCCTTGATTATTAAAGGATATGCAAATTTCAAGATACTTCACTGAGGCTATCCTGAAAATTCAGGACAGTCAAATGAAATTCAGTAAGTCATGTGACAATCCCTGAATTAGCCATGATAATATAAATTCCAATGTGTTTTTTTTTCCGCACGGAGATATATGCTTGAACTATATATTTGGAGAAATATATGATGTTTAATCAGTTGACTTGGGCATACTTATTCCTAACCTGTAAACTTAATACGGACTGTTTTGAACATGAATAAATAGCCAAAGGAGATATAGCCCGGAAAAGATACAGATGGATTATGTACTATTTGTTTTAGAGATATATGATCATGTCCTTAGCTCCCGACCTTGGGTGATGGTCCCGATACTCACTTTTTTCATGTAAAACATTCACTAAAAATATTGTTAAAAGCTCTTAAGAACACATGACACACTGGGACAATACAATAGAACAAGCCCACACTAATAGGTTTCTTGGCCATGACATTTGGGACAGCTAATATAATTGACCACCTTTATCGGGTTTCTTGAACAAGACAATAAACACAGCCCACATAATTGGCATCTTTTATCAGGTTTCTCGACCACGAAATGGTATTATTAAAATCCAAAAGAACTAAAATGTAGCCCAAAACACATATTAACAAATATGACGATATATGACCTGTCACAAGAAAACCATACACCATATGTCATGTGCAGCACAGAACAATGGACTCTGTTTGTATTAACACATTAGATATATAATATATGACCTTTACCTTGGCGTCAAACTGAGAAAAATAGTCACAACACTTGTTTAAGTCTAGTGTCAAAAATGTGGAAAATATTAGAAGTTCAGAAGACCTATCCAAGAACAGATATGGCGGACAGACTAGATGATAAGTCTTAACTTAATGAAATCAAGTAGTGTATTATCCTGTATTGGTTTAGTTACCAAAGACTGGAAAATAAATTAACAGGTATCTGAGTGAGACCATTTACTGGTCACCTGATAGTCTGATGTTTTCCTTTTATCACCTGTAGATTCACGCGTCTAGTTTTGAGATTTTGCAGTCCAAGCAAATATCTTATATCAGATTCTTGATATTTTTATTATCACATAGTGTATAGTATAAAAAAATAATCTGCGTTTTGGGGTTCTTTTTCTGGACAACTAATAACCGCATAAAGCGGGCAGCATGGTTAAATATTCCGGTTTGATTTGCCGGCACCCTACCCAAATGAAACCTGGTAATATTAAATCTCGTATGAGAGTGACGCCGATTAGTGCGGCCCATGGTGGCTTTAACCTGTTTCTCAGCAATGCGATAATTTGATTTCCATGTTGACAGGGATTGAAGAGCTAGTACTCGCTGAGAACTGTTTATATTGTCCATGTACTCCTTCCCTCAGGCAGATTGATTTTAATAAACACATTTATGTGAAGTGTGATGGGCCATCACAGCACTGACTATTAGCCACTTCTGGTCACATTATTGTCCAAATTGCCAATCCGTCAGCCTGGGTTGAAGTGTCGCTAAATTTACGGACACCGAGACTACCATTTTGGCTACAGCATTGAGTGATTAGTTTGGCCTTCTGTAATGTACTGTTTATTGCATTTATGTTAAATCTCATATAATGGTTCTCCGCTCGGGGACGGGTGAATTTTTTAATTAAGCTTTTGCTGCATATGTTCATTGATTTAGATATAATTCTATGAAATGTGTCTTAAAACTACATCTAATTTATACAGTTAAGATATTGAGTCAGTTTCAATACATACCATTTTATGACATGAGCTTTTAGAACTTGTGGATGTCAAAAACAAATGTACTGTAAACCATCCAGTTTATGTTGTGTAATGAAAGTATAGGGTGCCTTTATGACGTACTATATGTGTATATGTACCTCTTTTATACGTCTAGATAACCTGGACTTTTCATACGTACAAAATCAAAGCCTTTAATTGGTTTTTATATAACCTGTTTTCGTGAAAATCTGCAATATGATATAGACGTAACATGAAGATGTTCATTGACTTGTATGGAGAATTGTTTTTATTTACGTCATTTCCACGGCATCGAAGCTTAAAATATATTTCTGTTTGTTTGTTTGTTTACGTTCCCCCGAGATATTTCACATTTAAGTTATGGATTGTCCATTTTTCACTCTGTCTAAGTTTAGTTTGGTAGCAAACCGTGATGTATCATCTTAAAAACAATCCTGGCGACCATTGGAGTCCCCTTGTGCCATTCCCTCCATGAGGTGGACTGGGTGACTCGAATTTGTGAGCGGCCCATTGAAGGAGAATCGGTAGCGAGACACGCAAAAAGAATTACGAACCCATTCTGAATCTGTTCATAACTGTTTGCACACAAAAAAAACTAATTTTGATCGTCAAAGTGGGGACACAATGAATCTGGAGAGAACCATTAAGTTTTGAAACATCGAACAAACTAAAACTTGGACACATTGAATCTTGGTAAGGACATCACAATTTAGACGGACACACCGAACCTGCATGGTCAAACCTACTTACACTTAGACACAATAAATTTTGTTGAGATTCATTGTTTCAGTAAGTTTAACCAGATACAGAGTGCTGTATCTGGTTAAACTTACTGAAACAACGAATCTTGTTAGGATCGCTGAGGTCTGGACACACCGTACCCAGTTCAGTTCTGTGGAATTCGGAATTTGGGCACAGTGACTGTTGTTAAAACCAATTCAGTTAAGTCTTTCAAACTTTAGTTTATTTTCTAAATTAACCAACACATTATGCAGTACTATGACAAAGTTGTATGGAAATGTTTGCATGGCATCGTGCTATACTATTCTGTTACATCTCTCTTGATTATATTAGCTACCAGACATTATTGATTGCGTCTTTCTGACAACATTTGAATTATAGATATATATTATTCTCTGATTTGTGGCCCGTAGGTGAAACGAGAGCAATTCGGAAATACAATAATTCGGCATTGAAATTAATTCTTTAGTTATATAGATTCTTGGATTCTGTTTAACAGCCGAGGTTATTTATATTGTATGTAAGTGTTCTCTGAACCTTTGGACGTGTAAATTAAATTCAATACCAATCTTAATCCGGATTTAACGAGTATGATATAGACTTAGCACTCAACTTGTCCCAGTTGTAATGTCTTCAATCGTCTCCCATAGATGAAAGAAAAAAACCAGAACCTATTGTAAATCAGTGTATGGACAGACCTTCAAATACTTATTTTGTTGTAGTTTTACGTTTGCCTTAGGCTATGTTTATATGTGTGTGAAGTTTAGTTATTTCGACCGTAGTCCATAATCTTATTTAATCTGATTTGCACTCAAAATATATGTATTTCTCCCATATGGTTATAGTTTCTGCAAATCTGAAAAGCAATATCCGCATGTGTTTAATTACGTTTCACATTTACAAAAGGGACTTTCTTCTCTGCGCAACCTTAGGAAATCGAATAAAATACAGAATATGTCTATAAATTTTTAACATTTGTAAATATGTTATCCGAATCATAAACATTGAGGCAAACTTTTTAGTTCGAATTGTCCTCTTAAACATGCGACAAGTCGGAAGTAGCGACTAACTTACTTAAAACCAGTTTCTATCTTGAGTCTAACAAAGTCTGAAATGTTTGAAATTAGCTTTTAAAGATTGGCTATTGACCATAGTGTCAAATCTCACATCTCTGATATCAATGCCCAACAGTCTCCCGTGGTAAATTGGAAAAGTGTTCGGTAATGACACTCTCTATAAGAGCTCTCATGTGCTTGCCTCAACGAAGTTACAGATTGTGGTCGGCCACAGAGTTTTCACCGTAAGCAAGTTATTATTTTGTGAAAAGTCACACATACGTTTATTATAAATATCAATTATCTGATTCGTTGATTTAACTAGACTGTATATATGATATTTATAAATAAGCGATGATTTTTTGTCCAACATATGTATCGTCCATCGACCCTAAAATAACGAAGATGATATAAATTTCGAAGGGTGTAGAATTTATTATATTTGGAACCCTTAATATCTTACAATTTTATCAAACGTGTCTTTTGATATCAGAGTATTTGATTGAAATCCATTCATCTTACTTTCTTTATTCGGTAACAATAAAACACAATATCGCCGCGTTAGGGGCGCAATGTCGCCTTCGAATTTATAACACATAATCAATTTCTCCCTAAGCCGTCCTGGAGGTTCATGTTATACCCAACAAGATGGACATTTAATACACACCGTTATGCTGTCCGAGTTAAGTGGTCATTTGTCATATGAGCTGACAACTTCAATAGTTAGAAAGTCAGGAAATAATCAAATCTAAAATCCCCCAACTGTGTGTCGTGATTTGTAGAAATAAAGCCTGAACTAAGTACATCCCGTCTGACGTGAATAGAGTTAACCTGACATTTTATCATCAAACAGGCTCTAATATGCAACACATTTTACAGGAGACGAGTATTCAACCATCAGGAGCTTGCCGAGTAGTACAACCTTACCTTATTTTAATGCATATATTTTGTTATGTTCAGGTGTGGAAATTTTAAATAGAGTTGACAGTGTCATTCTGACCTTGTCATCAGAGGATTGAATTTGTTGTGGTGATGGATTTATTGTTGATGTAAGTAATAAATAGAAATCACATGAATGGAAAATATATCTCTGGTGATATTTAAGGTATTTAACCTTCACTTTGTGATATCATTTATATATACATTTTTCTCTCTTTATTTATTCAAAATATATATATAGATGAAATGAAATTGATTTAGACAGCTGAATTCTACGATATTATAGATTTCTATCCACAGAAAATAAATGATTATACGAAGATTAAGAGCGATATATAAACTAAATAAGCTGTGTCCGTGCATAGAGGCACAACATTCGACTCCGTGAACAGCCAACTTACTGTTCTATACATTAAACTGTACATACACAGAAGCTTGTATTAATCACCCAATGTTGTAGAGTGTATTTCTGTCCGTACATATAGCGACACTTCAACCCAGGCAGATAGACGGGCAATTCGGACAATAATTTGATCAGAAGTGGCTAGTAGTCACTGCTGTGGTTGCCCCTTACACTCCACATAAATGTTTTCATGAAACCCATCCTGCCTGAGGGAATGTGTATGGACTACATAAACATTTGAGTGCCAGTGCTAGCAGTATAAAAGCTGTTCAATCCTTGTCAACGTGGAAATCATATTATTGTCTTGCTGAGAAACAGATTAAAGCCATCATGTGTCGCACTTACCCGTGTCACCATCCAACGGTTAGATTGCTGGCAAATCACTCTGGAATATTAAACTTTAAATGGTACAGAATGTCAGAATCGCCTATTTTGCTGAAAATAATTCATATGTCTAACAACTGTTGATATCTCCACTTACCCATATGTTGCTTTGTTTATTTTGAGTGTTGAAACTTTCAGCCTTTGACATTATAGAGAATAAAATGCAAATATATCGGATTGTATAAATACTGTATGGAATTTATTGAAGGCACCAATCGCCTCCCAGTTTTGATAGACTTAAAACTTCTTGTCGTAGATCCGATTCAGACTTCAATAGGCACAAGTAAGATCAATATATCGCTCTCAGATTAATTTCAAATTTGAAAAGAAATAGTGATTGATGCGTATTACTTCCCGGGGGTGAAGTGGGATCATGTGTGTATCGAAGTCAAGGGTTCAACTCCATAACCTAAAAACTACAAACGTTGAATTGATATTTTCTTTTACTTTAAAAAAATGAAAACATCCAAGACACATCGTGGAATTTGGACAGAAGTGAATAAATAGTATGGAATTAGTCTCCACAGATCCCGAGGTCAAAGAAAGGTCAGGGGTTTACATCCCATGCGAATGAAACGATCCTATGGGGTAACTAACTCACTAACTCATGTGAGTGAATTATCTGTTCAATCTAAAGTTAACAAAAGGTGTTTTTGAATTTTTAATTATTTTCGTTTCTTTCCCGTACACTATTTGCTTGATGGCAAGACCGGCTACTCACGGAGAAAACTCAGTCTTGTAAAATGGTGTAGTAAATGTGTATCAGTTGTATCAGACAAGTTTTGAGTGTTTAAATCTCAACACCTTGTCGCCATAACTTTTTCGATGTAAAACACTGTTTAAACAATGTATACATCTAAACAAAGTATCGTCACTGACACCAAGTTCTTTTTCTTTGGTTTGATCTGATAATGTCCACAAGGAACTGCCCGGACACATTCAATGAACGATGTGAGTCTCTGTGTGGAGACCATGGTATAATCCTACCAGAGACATATAGGCAGTTACTAATATACATATTCCTTACGGTGAATTCACATAGAGAATCTCCGTATAATTATTATGACTAGCTGGAGGATTAGTTTTATTTTGATCTGTCGAGATCTGGTGCTTTTCGTTCAGCAGACTAGTCTTTCCATCGAGTTCATTTTTGTCCCCTATGTTTATGTCTAGTTCCAGTGAAGATTGAAGTAAATGTGTATTACCCTGAGATATCTGAGTACTCTATATAGAGATATTTAAATAGGATAATCTCATCGTGGTAGACCAATATCGACTGAGATGATAGTCAATCTTTTAAAGCTTATTTCACACACTTTAGACTTTGGCAGACTCCAGACAGAAAACTTGTTTATTTCTGGAAAACAGTTAATCATAGACACTTCCGGTTTATCGCATGTTAAAGAGGGCCATGACAGTCAGTAAAGTCCTATTGGAGTTAAAAATTGCCGTAATATTTTAAAGTTCGGACTAGATTTAGAAAACTGTTTCCTGAAAGATATATTTTGTATTTTTATTCGATTTCCCAAAGTTTCGCAGACAACACAGTTCTTGTGTGATCAAGGATAAGTAAAATATTATGATCAGTTCACGTGAAACGCAATTAAACTATTACGAATATTGTTTTTCTATTTGCAGGAACCACAAGAATATCGGAGAAATAAATATGTTTTGAGTACAAATCAGATTTAATAAAACAGAATGATATATTTATTTGTTACTACATTTTAAATGCGAAAATGGTTGTAGTTTGACTGAACAAGCCTTTCCGAGAAGAATGTGGAATTAAGTCCAAATAATTAATCTTTACCCTTATTATAACATAACCTAAGGTAAACGTAAAACTGCAACCAAATAAATAATGAAGGTCCGTCCATATACTGATTTTCAAAACCTTCTGGTTTTCTCATTTCATCTAGTTGATACTTTTGGAGACATAACAACAGGGACAGTTTGAGTGTTAAGTCTATCTGATACTTAAATCCGGATAAACATTGACATTGAGTGACCTTCCAAATTGAATTGTCAAATATTTACATCTGTAGAAAACACGTCAAGAGAGTTAAACGAACAGAATAAATAATCTCAGCTGTTAAACAGAATCCAAGAATCTATATACCCAAAGAAGTAATTCCTCTGAAGAACAATAGTCTTCACAGGTCCAACACACTACCGACTGAGCTACAGAGACTCACGGCAGAATATATAGATATATGAAAAATTGATTTTTACATATTTTGAAAAGAATTTCACACTAGTGAAGTTCTGTTCTATATTTGTAAAAATTAAGTAATTTATTTTATATAAGGGGTAAATAATTTCACATATGTAAATAAACAAATTCAAAATATGTAGAATAAAGGTAGAAGTGATACAAGCCATAGACGGATTATTGATGGACTATGGATAGAAACATATTTATACCTAGAAATGTATTAACACTTAATCTGGTTGAATAACACTTTATTTTAAATCCGTTGGGTGACGTTTTACGCCACAATATACCGGTAAGTAGTAACGCATTTTGTACTTTCTGTATTATTTTGATGACCTCTGATACAGTAAATATATTAAATGAAAAGAACAAGACCGATGTATTTCAAATGAAGTAATTCAATTTTATGAGTAAATCGCCAAAAAACAAAAAAGACTTCATGGAATTTAGACAAATGATATAACCCAACTGTCAATAGTGTTCTTGAAACTTGAAAATAAATACGTCCATGTATATCTTCCTTTTGTTCTTATTTTTTCATTATGTAAATCCATCTGTAAGACCTGTTTATATGTTCACAATGGATTTGACATGAACATGAATGGACAGTAAATAAAAGTTGAAATAAATCATTGAGTGACGGGATTGACTGTTGGGAATACAGAAACCAGGTATACAATTTCCCCTTCACTAAATTCAGGCTCGTTTGAAGTAACATCTTTGGCTGTATTTGGGGCTGTAAGGTCCTGCATTAGTCTTTAATAGGAAAGTAAGAAAATAGACAAAATAGCTGGTTCAAAAGAATAGTCTTACCAGATTGTGAGAACTACACCTGTTCGTGTTTCTGTGAGAATCCAACTGTTGCACAAAATATGAATAGAAATTAAATGTGGTTTAGAACTGTATATGTGGGATTCAGGTCGAAATACTACACTGTACATATACTGTACATATAATTTAATTAATTTAAGGAGTTCAGGCGTGTAGTGCTTAACGAACCGTATTGCTCATGTAGGATTGTGTCCTCAATCAAAGCGTGACCATTGGCAAAATAGGAAGACGGATTTGCTCATTTCAAATTATTAGCGTGCGCATTCAATGAACGAAGACGTATGGACTAGATCAACATTTAAAATTGTAATGACATTCAGTTGAACTAAGCAGAAAACCCCAGATATCAAGAGAACTTGAATCAAATACATGAGTTAACATAACAAACAATAAATACACAGGACACTGTAAGAAATTTGTAGCATAGCTAAATAGATTGTTAAAATTCAACAGTACAGGTACTCCGATAGGTTGGATAGTTAAAGAAATATAAAAATTTCCAGTATCTCAGGCAATCATACAATTAAGCTGAAATATAGCACAAACGTACGAATTTAAGTCAGACACTACGTAAACGTAGATAAAACGTAAAGCACTAGAAAAGAGTCTTACAATGTTTGTACAATGTAACCAAAAATACCATATACATTTCAGAAAGATATATAAAATTTTCTCTACAGACAAAGATGGGAAGAACAAAGTGTCAATGCAAATCAAGTCATGCTGACAGGTTTACAAAAAATTATCGCTGATTGCGAGAACAACACCTGTTCGTGTTTCTGTGAGAATCATGCTGTTTCACAAAACACTCACAGATATATTTGAGAGAGATAATATGCATGTGGCATAGAATAGAAATGTATGTGTGCGATTCAAGTAGACTTAACAAATCTCCCAGCAATGTATTATACGATGTTAACGAATCGTATTGCCTATGCTGGAATGAGTCAGTAATCAGAGCGCGACCATTGCCAAAATTAGAAGGGACTTGCTTATTTCAAATTATTAGTGCATTAATAATTAATTCGTGCATTCAATGAGCGAGGTCGTATGGACTAGATCAACATTTAAAATTGTAATGACATTCAGTTGAACTAAGCAGAAAACCCCAGATATCAAGAGAA
>JAQQZZ010063996.1:0-22919 GCA_030265115.1 Mopalia vespertina | reverse complement strand
GTGCTAACGTGGGCTCAATTGCACGTGTCTCATAAGGTCACGTGACTAGGAACACAAGGAAACATGCTTTATCCTTGGTGTATGCTCGCACGAACTGCCGGAGATGCTGTGTGTCATAATGTCTTTGACAACGCATTTACCTCTAATAATAATAATAATCTCTTGTATTAAGTTTTAAGAAAGTATTTAGAAATTTATGAGTGTGAAGATTCTTTTTTGACTGAGTATACATTCTTTTCTACTATGACGTTACATGTGAAGGCGCGTCATTTCACCGTCATTTGTCGTCATGTGTCGAGTAGTCATTCTATTTCACGTCACGTTTAGAATAGCGTCATTCTGTTTCGAACTCGCCGGGTTTAAAAATTAACAAACAGCTCTGATTGATGAATTATTATTTGATATAAATATTGAAAAGGATATTACGCAGTGCAGTTTGAATACCAGAATATTGCTTTAATGAATGGTTGAAAGGATAACCCACTGAATGCTTTGTGTCTCGTGGGTTATCTCTTTCGCCACCTTTCGAGCCATATTTATTGTATTCAAACTTTACTATGTGCAATAAATGGTATGCACTATTTACCACAGGTTGACGGCACCCTGATACGACCTTACATTCGATTAACTGTTTGAGGGAGTTGCATCGGTACATCAAGATGTTTACTGTTATCTTAAATCGTGTTCCGTCGCACCAAACACCGTGTATATTGAAAAGGGGCAGAATGTATAGGGTTGTCAAATCTGCCAATTTTGATATCTAAATACGATTTCTAGTTTACCCTGGATTTATGTGAAGGTTATAAGATCAGGAATCTATATTATTAAAAAAGGCGTGACGGTTTCCGGAAATAGTTATCTGTATACAATGATAGTGAGTAGGAGTTGAAAACGATAGTACCGGTTCTTCTGTGTTATTTGATACCAAATAAATGTGAGTGTGAGTGGAAATGACGTAGAAAAGACGTTCGACTGATTAGAAGCCGTTATGACAGACAAAGTAAGCTAAGGCTCCGTACGGACTGGCAAAAACAAGATTTGTTGTTTCGTGTGAATGACAGGTGGCTGTTGTCGTACATATTTTAACACCTTTCTCTCACTAGCAGACAGCCCAAAGTAGTACAATTCTAGTAAAGAAAACTAAAGCCATTCCCACGCTATGACACCAGCCTTGACGTCAGTCATTCGGACTAAGATAGAATCTGTCTAAACATAACACCTTTCCTTGAAAACAGCTAGTTCGTGTGGAAACCCTCACACGCAAAACAACGAGAGTTACATATGGTTGAAATAACTAACATTATCTTAACCTCATTATTAGCCTCTCTCTGAATCATATGCATCCGTACCCAAACAATTTGCGAAAATACCGTTTAAACAGGAACATACCCTTCGTCCCGTAATGGAGATTTGTGTATGGCCATGACAGGTCGCATTGTACTAAACAAATTATTTTAGATTTAGTTACCCGTTCCAAAGTTCAAGCTTTAATGCCAGGCAATACAGAAACATAACAAACACATTTTTCAACTGATTTTTGTTTTTGAGGCAAAATAACTGACTAGAGTGATACGCTGTAGGGAGACTTTATCCATTAATCTTGAATTGGGGTGGATAATAAGATACAGAATTGTTCTAATAATGTTATTTTACAAGTATTATATCTGCCTTTGGTTGTTTTTTAAGCATTAGTTTTAAACTTGTCACATTGGTATAAAAACAATGAGAAAGAGGATAATTCCGAAAATTGTAATGTGGTGATGCTTCATTATCAATAAAATTGTAATGAATAATAATCACGTTCTTCAGAATTCCTCATTAACCTTTTATCATTAATTAGGATTCTAAAAAAGGGAGATAATTCAAGAAATTACGCTCGAAACACTTTAATATTTAAAGTACCGCAATATTTTTTACAACATACCTTCACTTCAAGTCTTGGTGCATTAACATTAATTTAGTTTAAAATTACTACTTCAATCGATGACGCTGGTTTTCAATAGGGTTCTTAAAGCGCTCAGATATATATTCAGTTCAGAATTTGTAAGGATATCCTATCACTTTATCAACATTAGTGTATCAAATAAACACCGTTTAAAGGACCATAACTGTTCTTTCAACTGCCCAAACACATCAAGATTCAATAGGGTTCACAAAATCACAGCAATGCATCCTGATTCCACATTTTGTGATTCAGAGTTTATCCATTTTCCAGTTATGGTTTTAGCGGTCAAAAAAAAAGATGGACGTACATGGCCACGGCAATATCCCTAGGCCAATTATTGGACGAGGAGTAAAAAATCTGTCTCTGAAACATATGAATACGGAATTCGCTGTTGGAAATGTAGTTTGAAATGCTTTTCAGATTAAGCATAAATATATATTTTGCAATAATCAAAGTGTATGAAATGGTGAGATTTTTGGAAGTACAGTGCAAGTACTTTTCTGAAACTGATGATTTAAAATTTAAATACAATAAAAACAAAACATCACTTTTATCCACTAAAGACGCCCCAGTTTAACATCCTTTGAAGTTTGATGTATAATACATTAGTAAAGCACATGTTTTATTGTGCATGACAAGTAACGTCGAAGAACTATGCGCGGTCGGTATATATTATACAATACTTCCTTCTTGACCTGTGCGTCATGGTTTGATGCCTTTGTTGATGAACATCTCAGGTGTGTGTGTGTGTGCAGTAACGGTTTAATTTTAGAGGATCTCTATTAGTGTCACGTGCTACATCATTAGACCCAATCTATCAAAGAAGACGGTGTAGCGTGTCGGTACGCCAGTATACGGTGCTGTGTCTATGGAAAACACTTGTGTACGGGTCAGACTGATCTTGTAAAGATTATCAATGCGATATCGTATATAGTGTGATGTCTACTTCAGTCAGCAGAACAGGGTCATCTAACTAAAATATACAGGTAAAAACATCAGTTGCTAATGAGGGAATATATTTATTACCATTCGTATATATTTACAACAATTTGTATTTTAGAAAGCTTGACAAAAATAGGTACATTAAGAGAGTAATTTAACATTTTCTTTGCATCTACGATATACGTCGACTTTTTGGGACCCTTAGGTAGTAGACAATCAATCAATGGTTTGCATATCTCTCATATTGAGGACGGAATATGTGGTAGTAAACTAAAACATTCTAAAACATTTACATCACGATCACTTTTCAATCACGCAACTTAGTTTAATAATGTGCGTGTGACCTTCCAAAATATAGGTTTTGGAGATTTCGTTGAAGTATATTGACAAATCGAGAAGTGGTAGTGCCACAGCTTCATTAGTGTCGATGTCCCAAAGGGAAACATTGTTATTTCTATATTGTATTGCACGTGTTAACTGCTGTGAACACAATTCGGTGTTTCAGGCATATCCATCAAGTGAGACAAAGCCTGAAAGTGTAGTTCAAGGTCAAGGTAAATACTACACTAAGACCCTAACACTATAGGCCTTAATCAAAGAAATAATATAAACCTATAGTTATATTTTTAACCGTACACTTAAAATGACGTCATAGCTTACAGTATCGTCTTATGTAGTTTTGCTCTTCCTTATGTGTTATTTGCTGTAAGGTATTTTGCAACGTACCAGTAACGCAAAACTCAAGGTATTTACAAGAGCAGTCTTCGTGTTTAGTGGCCACTTCCAACATAAATTCGCCATACGATAAAGGAACACTTCATAAAGTAACCAGATTTGTATTCCAAAATATTAAGCCTGAGCATCCAACATTATTTAAGTATTAATAAAACATGTGATCATTTGGAACTGGGTTTTTTAAAGGCATTTCTGTAACAAATAATTATGCACTCTCTTGTTATTTCACATGTAGCTGCGCGTCCTTAGATATAACTTAGTCTATGGCTTATTAGGTCCAAAGACATTACAGGTGATTGTGTGTGTTCACGTTCTTACGTGACAACAGATATCTGCAATCTAAATACTTTTAATAATTGATTATTGCTGTAAGTGTTTACCCTTATATGCAGTAACTTTTGAACCATAACGATTTGTTTACATACCAACTGAAATTTACAATCGTACTCGACTGTAGAATTGCAAACCTGCATATGCATTCTGCAATACATTAAGCACGTTTAAATCAACAGCCCAGTATGTACTCACGGGATAAGCAAATTTACTTTGAACGCACTGAAAATATCATGACTGAATTTCACTTCTTATGCCAAGTTAGAGGATATTGCACATTAGACTTTGAAAGAGACGTATATTCTCCAGTGAATGATTTATGCCACGAGAGGGTATATCATGCGATTGATTCATAATGGCTGTTACAAATTGAATACAGCTGGGCTTTAATACTGAATTATACTTATTTATTAACCAAACAACTCCGGCATAACTTTATAACAAGTCTATAAAGATATTTTGAAAGTAAGTTTAAACAATTTTTGAGTCGTTTAGAAAGTGAACATTTTATGTGTATTTTGGTTATTTTGGAATAACCGTTTCTCAGTTTAAATATAATCTATGTAAGTAGACTGAGACGGTACGAGGAAATCAACACATACAAAGACCTGCCACTTGACCACCCTGACCTTGTAGCAAACCGGCCTTCTTTTTAAATTATGCACAAGCATATACTCATGAGTATAGTGTTTGATAAAAAAAAAATTAAAAAATTTTTTTTTTAACAATTCAATAAAAAAAAAAGTGCAACGTAAATAAGTGGAATTTGTGGCACATGCACCTGGAAGTTTTATGATTTGTTTTATACAACACAATGCAATGATATACCAACATAACGCTATACTATGTAGGACAAATTGTTATTAGGTGATTTACCGCTGTTTTGTCTTCGGAACGCTGAACCTATTCCCCCCTGAAAGAAGATTGATAATTGCCGTGCCACATGGCTGTCAGGTTCTAATTTTCTTTGTTAGCTTTCCGTGATATGTTGTAGTTCAAAGTGGCTGCGCCTTGTATTAATGATCTGAGAATGTGGAAATGAGGTCGCCTGTGAAGGCATCGATATCACCCGAGCATATATATGCCGTATCTTCCTGCATGGCTTGAAATGACCTTTATGGCAACCTGGTTGAGATATAACCCGATGCCAAGTAAACCGTCTTTAAAAAAGATGGCAGTATCCCGAACAGCACGTTAGCTATATAGAGTACGTCTCATCTTAGGTAGACGAGTATCACTTGTTTGGTTCCCAGCCCAAAATAAACAATGAGATATGAACAGAAAGGTTATTGGTATCAGTCGAGACACAAAGGCGTGCCGAGAATGCACCGAGAACAGTTAGCGGAAACACCGATGCATCCGCATAATAATTCTCCACTGATCGCAGCTGCTGGAGAACAGCTAACCACAACATAAAGATGGATTCAGGGTGTCTTCGTTTACAATAAGGAAACAAAACTGTCACAGGTGTAACAGATTCTGTAGGACAGTTAACTGAAAACAGTTAAAACAGCAAATACACTAATTGGGTATTATAGACGATAATGAACTGAAAAACTATTAAAATATTTGTTGGAAACTTGGTATCATTCGTTATCAATCGTATGGTTGTAACCTTTGCATTGACGGAATATGTGGACAGGTTCGCAGTTATGCTGAGTAAAAGGCACAATTCTAGCTTAATATGTGAGTAACTAAGAAACAGTGTGTTATATATTGCACTACATATTCATTATAGATTTAGTTGCATACGTTTGTGTCTGAGATAAAAAAAAATTGCCTTTGTATTTCCGCGGCTCACAGTAATTGCGTAAATTACATTAAAGGTCTCAAACAAGATGCAGCTTGATTCTATTAACTCAATATCCTGGAATGTTACTCAGTATCTTGATTATACTTCACTAGTTCCAGAAAGCCTCAGGGAAACGCAGTTGCGCTCTTTGTTGACCCGGCCGAATGACGGCGTCTTACTCTGGGGATTAATCGTATCGGATTAAATGTTTCTTAATTTCATCCCGCTATGCGACTACCACCTTACATTGTATAAGGCTAGCTGAAGCAGTCAGCAGCTGCAACAAACAGTGCCGCTTTATCATGGAAGAGATGAGACTACGTTTGCTTGGAAACACTGCCAGAAGATAGGCAGGGTCTCCTGGCCATCACTGTAAAATTGGTCTGACTAATTCAACTAGTTACATGTTGTAATGAGTCAGCGACCCTCAATCTACAAGCTCAAGATGAATTTCTTTAATATTAAAAATGGACTACTGTTCTGAGTACTTTCACTACAGGGGAAAAAAAGGCAAAAAGAAAAGAAATATCTCCTAGACGAAAATAACAATTTACATGGTGTAAAAAATGTATGACAATAATGATTCACACATAGCTTTGTCTAGACCGCTAGATCCTTTACCTTTTTGCATTTCTTGTACGTTTTAATTAGCCTATGCCGGATAGGCATATACATTTTAGGTTTAGGTATAGAGATGTGTCGCTTTTACAATAGAACATAAAACAAACCACATCGGATGTCTCTCGGTTCAAATCCTGAATACATGACATTCATTAGTTTTATCAAGAATAACCTTATGATAATTTATTAAACAGTTTAATTTATACATAATTATTTATAGTGTTAAAGATTTAAAGGATCCTGTTAGGTTTATTGTCCCTTGGTACAAGTTAAAACACACCTTATTAGATAAATAACGGTGTGCATTTGTCTTTTGGGGAAGAAAGCTTGTCGTGATCTGAGGATCAAACATCGTTTCCTATTTCTTTCAGAATAGAGTCAGGCGTTTGATAAAGAGATAGGGCTACAATTTGTTCATAATCGCCTGGAAGGAATACTAAATGATCATATTGATCCGAGAGAATCGGAGATTGGGCTGCACAGTGTACATACATCCACTTTTCAGTGAATCAATAGCTAACTAAAGACTCGCCAATGCTCCTAACTGTATAGCAACACAGACCATCAACTGGACTGGAAGCCGAAATCGTAACCATCTGTTGGGCTATCGTTGCTGATGCAAGTCCTTCACTGTCCGTTCACTTCAAACCCTGAGTTGAACATGTTGAAGTAATTTGTTAAATGGAGCCGGAATGCGCTAAATCATGGCCTTAGGGTAACGAAATTGGTATTCCAAGTGACAAGCTTCTTGTACACACGCCGATCAAATTAAACACTTACAAGGAATACAGAAAGGGCTAAGTGTCTTAAATTTGGGATCAAGTGATGTTAGGTTTTTAAGCTGTTTCATTTTTACGATTCCCTCTCCCAAACAAACACAAAGCGTATCATTGGAAAGACATTAAGTTAAAATACAGGAGGAAGTTCTACCTATCCTAGCTCTGAGTTAACGCCACCTTGCTGAAGTGTTGACCTAGTCATTCACTTTATGCGTTTATGCGTTAAATGACTCAAAGATACACGTTTTATTAACTGTAATTACTTTTCAAACTTATAACATCAGATAAGGATTGTAAGGCTTTGTAACTAGGTATTTAAAAACGGTAATAAATCTTGCTACTTTTAATGAAAGTTTGGTTTTCTTAATGACATTTCAGGCTCTTTTTCTTAACACTGTCAGAAGTGGATTACCCCATCAGCTTATTCTCTGAACAATTTCACTAAACCGATAATTCTTTTCAGCGGAGGGTATTTTTCCAATGGATTTCACTCGATTTGATCGCGTTAAAGAACTCATTGTCATAAAGATCAAAGTATTTCCGGGGTATATATTGGAGCCTTTATAGGTCCACATATTTTAGTGGACCGTATGGAAACTAGAGTAAAGTGCAATTATCTCCACTGGACGAAAAATAATGGCAGACTTTGGTTAACGCGCTATATATAGAATGAAAAGTGATGTTGACTGAGTACTGTTAACATCACCGTTCAGTACAAGCTACATGGCAAGATGAATTCAACTTCATTCGTAAAAGGCTTCTTATTTAAGCTTTTAACAAGTACGAAGTTACTTGTTTCCTTTATGAGGTGGGAGGAGGAAATGTTTTTACATTTGTATGACAGCTTTATTTCAGTATAGTGTATGTCAACAAGGTCAGTATAAATCCACACACGCATGTTTTAATTATATAGCTTAGGTCCCTGCTGGCTTTCATTGATATATCGACATAAAAACACTGTCCATTTCTGGATTTAATAAGCTAGGAGTGGCCAGTTTTTTAACAAAAGGCCAAAACAACTTATTATTAATTAAAGCATGTACCTAAATGGATAACTTAATTGAACATTTTTTTGGGGGTAAGATACCACATAATGAGCGTTAGTGTATGACTGCATTCTATCCATGACCCCATAGATACCGATATTAACTTCGTAATTTAATAAATACACACTATAGAGACTGCATTCTACATCTTGTGTCCATCCAGTTAAAGAGACATGTCGCCCTAAAGCAGGTATATTTGTTTTAGTTAATACGTATACGTATTACTCCCAAGAAGCTAAAGTTAGAACCTTTTTGTTATTTCCACCCTCTGATTTGGAGTGGAAATGAAGAAGTAACTAAAATTATGAATTAAAAGCGACAGCTGTTTAAGCGACCATTGAACACTATCAAACAGACTCTAACTTCCTTTTTCCAATACGATTTATCCTGATGTGTCCACCGTCTAATTACCTAACTGTGTAGGATATATACGGTTGTTTGCTGTGTAGCAAAGATGAGAGGAGTGCTTGTTGTACAGCGTTTCAGAAATCTAGAATCATATACACAAAAAGAGGCACTAGGCAACTATCTGCAATTTTTGGTCGGATCTTATCATCTATTGCCTTCTAACCTTGGGTCGATTGATATTTTGTTATATCTTAAGGTAGACAGAACTGCACAAATACGTCAGCGGGCTTTTTCAAAAGGAAAGAAGGAACAATACACAGCTCTAACCTTTGAATCCCCTCTCTCTCACACCACGAAATCATGCCCTTGAATACAATACGAATACAATCCGAATAATTTGTCAAAACTAGATTTTTGGCAACCATGCCTTTTTAAACGGAAAACAACACTGAGTCATTTTATGGACAAATCCATAGTGAATATAGAGTCAAACGTGGATGGCAGAAAAACGAGAGTATAAAAAGTCTTGTTGTTAGTAACTCGGTCAAAGTTTAAATGTAACCTTCTTGTGAATCCTTTAACAAACGCAAAGCCTCACTGAGACGTGTCGACAGTTCCAGGTCAGGTCCAATTACCCCCCTTCAAGCCAGGTAAATCAGTTTACATGCTTAACACTATAGGTATGTCTATAGTGTGTCCTGTTAACAATAAGCTTGGCCCATGTTTCATTCATGAACGTAACTCCTAGGGTATGTATTGGTTGTTAACATATTAAAATACAAATAAAGAGACACAACCTTGCGATTTCAACCAACCTGATAAAAGAAAAACTATATATAAAAAATATAGAAAAATGGAAAGTAACGTTGAGCAAACGTTCAACATGGATTAACGAGTTTACACTATATAATATTTCAGGTCTTGTCTCTCGTTTGTTTTGTTTACCGTTTGCAAGTGACTATCAAAGAATATATGTTTTCGGCATCGACACAGCCGCATGAAACTGGGTGGAGGCTTTGAAAGCTCTGAGAGTTCTTTGCGATCGCAGACACCCAGAGGGTGGCAGTCAATGCCTCTTGACTCTGTTCTAATAAAAGGGAAAATAGTTTATTGATTATTAGAAAATCCATAACACTCCGGGCTTTACATTACATAATAACCATTTCCCCCTTCACAATAGAGAATATTTGATCATGGCTCGTATTCATAAACACTTAATGCAATAAACACTGCATTAACTCTGGTGTCGGATATAGGAAAGCTTGGGGAACTACTCGGCGATTGTCCTTACCAAACACTTACCCCATTAATCTTAGCGTTCGTTTCCGCCTGTGTTAGCGAGAATAATACCAGTTCTTTTGAAAATCCAGCTGAAGCATCTATTATACACACGTTTTGAAAAGCATATACGGTCAAAACAAACGTAGAGACTATTATAAACGACAAGCCTAATTTAGAACCTTGACAAAAGCATTATAAAACGCTGTAAAAAACATCAAAAAAGCTAATCAATTCAGGGAATCTGTTTCAATGTGAAGCGTAAGTATTTTTATACACCGATTAAGTGACTTTCTGTATCAGCCACAAACGCCATCCTTTCCTAATCGATTCAAAGTTGTATTTACAAGTACCGTCGTTGACCTAATATTCCGTTAAGATGGCTTTCAGACTTTAAGCTGAATCGTACCATGTTATTTCAAAAATGAATATTAAATATAATAAACGTCCATGATGGTATACATTTGACAGCTTAATTTTTGGGTCAATTAAAAGTTTTTCTGGTGAGTTTCGCTCATCAAAATACTCTCTATTGAGCATAATCGCACCTGTAAGGACCCCAATAATTATTATATTTTGGACTCTACGGGGCGGAATGAAGAGATAAAGGGTTGCTTGGGTATATGGTCTACTCGACATTGACAAACAAAATATAATATACAATAGTAACAGTTTAAAGTAAATCAATGTTATTCGTATGATGCATCATTACCGTTTGTATACTGTTTATAAGCACATTAACTATAGTTACATAATAAAGTATATAACTTTCGAGTTATTACACGATAAGCATGAGTGAACATCAGGATCGCGTGTTAAAGCCTATTCAACAATGTAACAATTTGGCCAAAGCATGAAGAAAGTAGAAGCTCCATAGCTTTGTCGCTATTGTCAAATCTATAATCGTTGTTCATAAGGATTATATATTTTGTGAGAGTTTATTGTCATTTAATTTAAAATAAATTGACAACCCAATTCTAATGGATGACAATGAGTTTCTTATTAAATTTGTCGATTATTCGCGAAACATTCTGTCTCAATGATTAATTAATTTCTTTGCTTATCTTTAATTTAAATGAATATGCATTTCTATAACAATAATCCTACTATCATTAGATGCACATGTGCATATAAACATTAATGTCGTAAGCTTTATGCGGTTAACGATAAACCAAACCTACAACATATGAACAATATAGTATGGAGCAATTATTTCCCACCCAATATCGCGATACCAACTTCTATGTTCACACTGCATTCTAATGTCCTCGGATAACATTATGAAAGCACAAATTGAGACAATCATGTGGATATTTAGGGGATCCTCATACATTCTGTACTCCTCTATTATGGAATGTTTTACATTACGGATATGTTTGACGTCTCTTACAACTGTTGTTTAAAGCCGTTTAAGTCTATACAACTATTATGCAACTTATGTGTAACTTTAGAAGCGGCACCTGGCTTTTATGGTTTTCTGTTAATTCATTAACATCATTTTGTTTAACACCATAGGGGATTTCGCGTGTTTACGACTGTATACAGTGAGGTGAGGACCAGCTCAATTAATGGTGACAGCACTGTGACATTTCCTATGATAAAAGATACTCCCTAAAATCTGGAACTAATACTGGCTCGGAATGCGACGCTGTCTGCTTTTAACGAAGAAATATATGGCACGTGTCAGTTGACATAATTTGTACCTGTATATAACATAGGCCAACACATTGTTTATTATGTTAAATATTAAGTTACGTTAGCATATCCGACAAAACATATACAGCTGATACTGGAAAATGAATAATATCTATTGACTATGTTACATTGACACTATAAATTATAATCATGACGTTTAACAGCGATGGTGTCCTAATTCCGTCCAATTTCCAATTAATAAACCACTTAAACGCTGTAACAGCTGTATTGAAAATTATACCCATGATTACAACTATTCTGGCAATTAAACAAATGTATTATTCTTTGTTTGTTATATATCGATGCTGTGGTATATTCCACACTATCGATGTTGTTGTATATTCCACACTATCGATGTTGTTGTATATTCCACACTAACAACATTGAGTCCCTTTAAGGCACATTGTCAGGGTACGATTTGTAGTTACTATTTATGGGGATTCCCCTTATTTGCGTTTTTTTTTTTGATTGGTTGACCAATCAATTTCCGCAAATAAGGAGAATCCCCTGAAATAGTTACTGCAAATCGTATCGTGAGAATGCACCTTTACGTGAATCGAGTCAAACGTGGACGCCAGAAAAATGATGAGTATAAAAAAGGTTGTTGTTGTTATTAGGTCAAAGATGCAATGTAACCGTCTTAATACATCATGGCGTGATTGAAATGTATCTAGACTAGTGATAGCCACAGCATTAACGAAAAATTAGTCGGATGCAGACTGAGCAAAATTTAGTAGACTGCAATTCGGCATAAATTCAACAAATCAGCTGCGTTAAAAGCAATTTGTCCATTTTTTTCAGGGTGTTTATACTAAGCATATATCAACGTTTAGTGCAGAGTGCGGCAAACGCCCACCAATACATTGTTCAAGTAGAGTAAGCAGCAATGGGCTCAAACTATTTTGGTTTACTACACCATGCAGCGTTGTGCGAAAGCGGAGTTTGTTTGGTGACTTATTTCCAACTAAATGTAGTTTTCGACAGTTCTCAGGGGTCACCTATATTGGTTTACTCATTTATTTACTTTTATTGTTTAGTTGTCGTGAGCATCAGGCCTCTGTTGAAAGTTTGTTTTTGTGTGTGTTTTGTTTTACTGTAATGAGTATTATTTGTGTGTTTTATTACCTTGTTGCTAAGCATTATGTTTTTCATTTATTGGTTAACTCTCATGGGTATTATTTGTGACTGTTTTTTTTTTCGGTTACTCGTATGGTTATTTTTTGTGAGTTTTATTGATTACCTCCCGTGGGTATTATTTGTGAGTTTTATCGGTTAACCCTCAAGGGTATTATTTGTGAGTTTTATCGGTTAATCTTCATGGGCATCATTTGTGAGTTTTATTGGTTAACCCTCATGAGTATTATTGGTTGAATGTTGTTATTTCGATTATTGTCATGAGCATTGTTTGTGAACGTTATTACTTTACTGCCATATTATAATGGGTATTTGTGTTTTGTTTTACTGCTATATTATAATGGGTATTTGTGTTTTGTTTTACTGCTATATTATAAGGGGTATTTGTTTTTTGTTTTACTGCTATATTATAATGGGTATTTGTGTCTTGTTTTACTGTCATGACTACAATGTGTGAGTTTTATTGTTTTACTGTCTTAATTAAAATGTGTGTTTCATTGGTTTAACCGCCATGAGCATAATGTGTAGGTTTTATTGGTTTTACAGTCATGACTATATGATGAGTTTTATTGGTTTACTGCGATTCAGAGTATTACTTGCCATGGTTATAATGAGTGAGCTAATTTGTTTTTACTGGCAGGAGAGTTATTTGAGAGTTTTATGGCTTTAATCTGTAACCTTTTCCATGAACACATTTAACAACATGTGAAAATAAATTGACAACTGTCTTGCTAATATTAGTTAGTCAAGAACAACATACGTCGCTTATGTTTAAATATGCTGGTATGGGGTATATTATGTTTTGAACATAAAATGGTAAGACAGTAGATACTATAGCATGCACATGTCGCAACAGATAGTTATACAGCTCACAGCTGTATACTGTGTTGTAACACGTGGGGTTGTATACAAGCCGACCCACACTATCGTATGCATGCATACTATAATATGGAATAAGTGCATACTAAGAGTAACATGCATTAAAGGTTCAATTAGCTGTTGCAATCTACGACAATATATGCCCCGGGAAACGTCAATATATACACTATTTCAACCAGTATAAAACAGTTTTAATTGATAGGAATATTTATGTGTACGGAACATGTGCAATAATTACGAAAACAATGCTTAGTTAACAAAAGTATGGTAAAAATGTCAATTACTTACCCACTCGTATCGTATCTGGTAAACCCTGTCCCCGTACTAACCAGACACACGTATGAACAATATACAAGGCTAAAAACAAGGCTCTCTGTATCCGGAGAAACATGTTTGAAGATTGTTCAAAAGGGAGAATATAATAGTCCAATCCCTCGTGGAACTGTCACCGCTCCACAGATCTACCTAATCCGTGTTGACCGTCCAATCTCCAGATGTCTTAGGGAAAATCCATACACTACTTCCAACGGAAAAAGAACGGTCGTTAGCAAGGCTACATCACAGATGACTAACACAGGCTGCAAGGAAACAAGAAGGGAAACATGGTGAAAAGTCGTATATAGAAATACACTGCTACACCAGCGACGTCCTGCAAATTTGACATATATTGTTGAATGAGGAGAAGAATTGTCATGCGCCGATTACTATACCGAGTTGAGATTTTCTACACACTATTATACTATCAGAGAGCGTCAAGCATTTACGGAGTACGGTTGAAGATCGTAGGCCTGTGTAACACGGATTTCTCCGCATAAACCCGGCCCAATGTGTTCTGGCTTCCTGCAGGCTGTCGACTTACAATGGGCTCCGCTTAACCGGTTCCTATTCTCCCTAACATATCGAAACCACAGCGGACTCGACTGTATCTATTTCCAACTCAGCTGAATTTAGGCTTGCACACTAGGTCACACCGGGAGTCGGGTACTAACGAAGCCTAATCAGCTGACAGACAGCTACATTAACCATAAGAATGTACGACTAGAGAAAATACATTCTGGACAATGCCAAAGTTCAGCAAATAACCTCAATCTAGGGACTTAAATTATTGTCACTTCAAATTCGCTTTACCACTGCACGTCGAGAAATATCAGCATACATAGTTGTAAAGTTTTTTACTAACGAATAAGACAATCTTGCCATTGTGTGTGCCCTGATAACGTATAATGGTTTCAAGTGGACATTTCCAGTCAGTGAATTCGCTAGGTTGGTTTCTTTGATCGTCCCTCTGGTGAATTGAATTTCAGCGAAAAGTTATTGCTTTACGATTTATCGCTATGGTTGCGTCCCCAAAGTAACATTAATCTAATTCTCTGATTTCCATAGCATTTTAATCAAATATCTTCTACAGAGACAATTAATCTCGTCGATTCTCGCCGTAGCGTTAGTTGGTTCGTAAACGAAAATAAACATGGTGGAGTTGGATTCCTTGGTATATTCTCTGAGGGCAATCTGTGCGAGACTGGATGTAATGAAATCGTTTTAGTCCGGCGAATTCTTGACTTAAGATGAATACCCTTTGAGTAGCGTACATTAATCATTGCAACCCACCCCAAGCCACTATTGAAATACGCAGCTGTGTAGTCTACCTTTTATGCACGGCGTGTCACAACCTGAACGCCACTTACATAATATGACTAGACATAACTGATTACCTCAATTGTTTTGTTATTTATTTGTCAAATGGATAAGGTGGTAATTCGTCAGACAGATAGAAGTGCATTTTAATCCTGTCTGGTCTGAAAACCCCCATTAAGATACAATTTTGTAGGCTGTGTTTTGGCTCTTAATTCAACTTAACTGAAAGCGTTTGTGTCCATATTGGGAAATGACGTCTTGTACCACATGCAGTGCCGTACCCGAATATGGTTATAATTCAAAACATTTTGAACTTTTAATGTCTTCAGAGAATTATATTCTGGTTTTATTTCTGCGCAGAAACCATACTCTACACTTTCCAACTCTTACTTTGTCACGAATGTTTCTACTTTTGTATATTCTCGTAAGACTGAGGGGGAAATAAGTTTAACATCGTACGTCTAAGATGACTTGTTGAATAACTAACAAAGTTATATTGATAAATCGATGATATTGCAGCCAAGTTTGTTCTCCTAAACAAATAAACAAAATCAATATGCGTGATGTTGCATATAAACGCAATTAAACATTCTTGCGACCATCAAATGCTTCAACAAACTTTCTCATTTTCTACAATTTATATAAAATAAGTACGACTGCCGGTGGAGGCAAGCTAAATTTTCTTTCTTTACAATAAAAATATAAACCAGTGAGAATTTCATGTGGATAACAGCTCTTCGTTTATTTAATACAATATATATGAAACAAATCTGTCCTAACCTGATTACCTTATTTTGAAACGAAACGGTTTTTGTTGAGATGGTTTCTCGATGGTCGCAAAATACAACACTATCAGAATGTCTGTCTTTATCGGCTTGAGCTGTCTTGAGTAGGTACTTAATGTAAGCTGGTGTGGACTGTAACTTTCATTAAGTCTAGCAAATCAATTAAAACTTTTTTTATTTAAAATGAGAACCTGATTTCTTTATGTAGTATCCCCTGTGGTCCTTCGTCCAATTGAAACGTCTACGCGGGGGGAGTTTATTGTTGGCCAACAGCTGACAAATAATGTTTGGGGATTAATTTGAAAGTGATAGGTCCTACTTAGAGAGGATTAGCAGCCTGCATCTGGGGTTACGTAAGGGTGAATCAGTATGAAATGCGTTACACATGCATGGTGTAAGAGATAACATCAGGATTTCACAGGGCACGTAAAGTCTTCTAATTAATGCGTTAATATATGTATATAAAATTCGGGTATTGTGACAAACACATTTATATATAAATGTATACAACACAAAGGGAAGTTCAAAACTATCGAAATATAGCAATTATTTAGTTCAGCTGTTGATTACTATAGAAAACACCAGTTGTTATCACGGAACATGTTTGTACATGTGTTGGCCGTAATGCTCCTCCTCTCACTTGTTTGACATACACACTCCACGCCCCTTCTGTGCTGCAATCCGTTGTATACAAACTCCATCTGGTCATTCGCCATTTGACCACATGTGACGTATCACGACACAGGGTGTCCATTACAGACCCATTCGTGTTCTCGCGACAATTTCTATAGTGGACGAGACTAAGACAACTCTCGTACGCTATGCCACGCCATCGCGCATTAATTTCCGCCAATATTTGGGGCGACCTATGCCACAAACCAGCAAATAAAAGAAGTGCAAAACAACATGGCCGTGTGTATCTTAGAGTCAATGTCTCGACGTAGGAAGTAGAATTGATTAAGCCCGTTATAAACGAGATATAAATTACATTCTGCATTTAAGCTTTTTTTCTGTTTTCTTCAATGAATGCAAGTAATTTTAAAATATTTATATAATTATATTAAAGCACTGGGATGTACTGGGAAAATGTTACAGGCATATGTAGCATCACCCGGTCTCCGTTATAAACTCAGTGGGGTTGCATTTCAGTAAATAGTCATTAAAATCGACCGTAACTTGGCAAGAAAGTCCACAATACAATTACAACCATTGTATGGCTGAATGATAACGATTCAAGTCTAGACAATCGGAACTCGATTTTTTAATACTGCATATATTTGAAAAAATAACCTTTTTTTGATAATCTCTTTTAGGTCTGTTTTTTGACAAAAAAACGAGACTCGCTTAGGTACTGGTACAGTTTACAACCTGCCCCTAAGATATATTAATTTGATAAATTTCACTATGTTTCAAAGCATGAATAATGGCTAACACATATACCGGCAAAGCGGCTGAGTAAGCATGCTATTATAAGTAAGTACTTATATTCTTATATCGATTGCATCTGTATGTGATTAGTCTTAGTGTGTTGGCCTCTATACAATCTGAGGTCTCTTAAATTACCTATATGTGTGTACAGGCATATTTCCGCAACACCTGGATGCAGACGATTGCCAAAACACAGACACAAGATGAAAGGTGGGTATCGCGTAGGCTTGTTACGATATGATTTTAGGGAAGTTTTGCTAAAAGCTAACCGTATGACTCCCATATGCCCTGAAAAAATTTGGCAAACTATCAACAGAAACCGATATACAATGTAAAGGAATGCAACTGCGATTTTTATTAGGTACAAACATATCAGTTCATACGATAGATTAAGATCTATTGAGAAACTTGTCTCTGAGAGTTTAATTAATCGACATCCCTGTGCCAATGTGATTAATTTTTTAGAAGTATATCAGTATTTTTGTTAACGTGATAGATTTATCGTACTAGTACTCAGCCAGTTCTTCATTTAATGTATCACTAACTAGAGACGTTTCAGATGACTACGGGGTTCAGACTACGATTTTTGTTCACGATTTTCTTCCATGTACCGGTAGAACAAAGTCATCAGGCATGTAAGTTAAATTGCATTGATTACGATACTTAACCCTTACCGAACAAACAAACAAACTACAGAAAGTGTTATGATTTATAAATAACATTATGTTAAAAATTATAAAACAATAAATGATCAAACTTATTCAGCAGACGAAAGAAATTGTTTCCAGTTACATACAACAAATTGTCAACTTTTAGGACAACACTGTTCGTGTTTTTGTTACATTTATTATTGTACATTACATATTTATCAAGATGGTTCGCACTAATTTTTTGCTGGTGTATAATGTGGCTCAGTGATTGCTGTGGTGATATAGAATCATTGTGATTGTGATAAGAAAATGAAAAATGTCTACTGTCCTTGGAAGGTATTGTGTTTAGGGCCAATCAATATTCAAACTCACTTCATCGTTAGAATTCCGTTCTCCAATTATTTTGTTTGATTAACTGTGGTTTAACACCATATTTCACTTAAAGCACAACGGATTGCACACTTCTCACTTTATCTTACTTAAATACGATGGGAAGACGAATAAAAGCCTCCTAAAACCAACCCCCATCCTTGCCTAAGCGACTCCCTCATGTGCCAACGGTCTACAGGGGAACTCAAACCTTAATTGACGGAGGATCAGCAGTCCTTCACGCTAACCACTGAACCGCGGGCCCGACTTGACATTATATCGGAGTGTATGGATATCAACAGCCAAAGTGCAACGACAGTCAGATACTTGTTTACAACATATTTTAACCAGGGCTAAAACTTCTATTCACATGTCATCATTTGAGTCTTAAGGAAGAGATAACAGATGTCTTCGATGATAGCGGACATCTTGTAATCAGTTTAGTTAATAGGACAAAAGCCTTCTTCCTCAGCAGAGATTGTACTGATTATGGTAATTCCTGAAGCGACTTTATTTTTGATAATCTAAGTTTATTTGATAACCTCCTTTGGTAACTTCCTGTATTTTTCATAAATTCATTAATTTTTCATAAAATCGTTTAATAAATCATTTAGCAACATTCCGTACTATACATAAATAACATTTACAATGAGCTCTTATCTATATCACTGTATTAATCACCCTATAATATTCAACAGAGGCTTAACGCAAACATTATGTGATCAAGTTACCACGTTAACTAGTAACAACGCGCAAGGGAATGATAACTTATTGAACATTTAGAATCAGAATTATTTATAAAACAAGACCGGAACAACACACTATATGCACTGTATCTTTTGCCAGCCACTATAATAATAACTTTGCACTCTTTGGAAGATCTTATCTATAAATCTAAATTTACCCCATCCCCATTACTCCGCCGCCATATAGAGCTTACAAAAGATCTTTCAAGCAAGTACAAAGTTATTATCTGCCATGTTTCATGCAGTTCTCTTTATAATTTACGGAGGTTCTACACTACAATTTAAGTTATAGTGTTAGCAAAACAGAACAACAACAACAAACTGCAGCTGACCGCGTCCGCGTGATAAACACTAAAATAACTGACATATCTGTTGTAACTTGCGATGACAATTTCTGTGATTAGGAATATGTGATTAGTCCAATCGTCTCATGCATTGATTTTCCATAATTTAAGTTATTCAACGGTTGGTTTTCTCCCAATGCATCGTCATCTTTTCGGAAAGTAAAAGATTTTCTTTACATCTACAACGCACTGGCATGTCGCCATTTTGCACGTTACAATAACTAAATACTTCTATTTAGTGTCTCTAGTTAGCTGAATTGGCAGTGTAATAAATATCTGCTCGAAATGATTTCTGTACCTGTAACTTGTAGCCTCTTTGTTAACAAGGAGAACATTTGTTTTACGTAAGACGCCTTGAGTTATTTAAATTGCATATTATTTTTTTATAGCCAGAAACTAGTTTTATCTATGAGCTGGGTATGGTTTGAATTATGAGGCAATAAAGTAACCCAAACAACCCCCCATACATTTTTCTTCAAAGTCACTGATGGAGCGTAAAATCTTAACCTAACGTGTAAGTGAAAACGGACTGAAGTGAACGCCAGACTAAGGCTATTTTTTTGTTATTTGAGAAGATAGATAGGGATACAGCTTGTCATAAATAAAGACATTAGGAGTTTATCTTCCTTAGCAAGCATCTGGCACCAAGAAAAAAGTTCTCAGCAGATCATTTCGTGGTGGGGCAATTATCAAACCTCTTTGCACCAAAAATCCAGAATTGGCGGCTTTAATGTAACAGTAATGTCACGAGTAGAATGGAATTTGATGAAGTTTTGTAAAACCAAATGAACCGACTCGTCCAGAAGTGATAATACACTCAGCTGCGTACTAAATTGTTTCCTTCTTTGGAGCTGGAAATTGCTAAACGAAGAATCAGTTTAACTTGTATCACGACAGCGAGAGATCACGAAGACATAGCGTTTGTATGGAACGTATTCGAACGTAAGGAAGTATGGATAGTGTTTAATTGATCTGGCCGCGTGAAATAATAATGTAAACGATTTACCTACTATTTCCTAATTAAATCCCATTCCGTTTAAATGGGCTTAAAGGTAGGTCTGAACAATCGCTGTTTTGTTTATCAACGCAGGCATAACTGTGTGCACACAATGAATATGCATAGTCATTGCCTGCCCTTATACATGATTTCACTGCAAAAATTTCGTATAAAATCTCAAACTATAAACAAGTCGGATTATATGATCGTCATAACTTACCTACTTTAACGAACCCTGTTGTTTCTTGGATACCATACACTTGCAAACTACACAAATGACACACAATCTTTCCCGTCTTCACGTTACATGGCTCAATACCGTTATTTTCATATTTACTCTGTTTCACCTCTTTAAGTACTAAAATATACGAAATAACCGACCCTGCTGAGAGATCCAGCCAGAAAGACTTTATGAGACGATATGGTACACCTCAGGCTTGATCACTTCACAGCAGTAAGAAGTTTTTTCCGACGGAAGGTCTAAGCTGTAAAGTGTATTTATTTGTTCGTTGCAAGAGCTGCTTTTAACTCACGATAAAAACCGAGTAGACTGTATACATCTGCCCATTAATAACGGGTCGAGTTTAGGGGAGTAACCCTAGTTTATTAGTTTTTGTCAAATAAACAATGATTTCCCGTTCTCCAGAGACGGGCAAAATCCTTCAAACCAAAGTAGAAACGGGCGAGACACATCGTTCAATGTCGGGAGCACTGGACCTCAAGCCCAAGGCAATGTCGTTGTCTATAGTGTATGAAACGACTGCTTTATAAGCTCAATTCCTATTTCTCTTTGGACGGAAATGTTCACCTAAGCCTACAAACGAATTTTTATTTTAACGGAAGAACGAATATCTGAAATTCGAGCCCGCAACAGTAATAGCTGCGTCCTAGTCCGTGGGTTTGAACAGGTTTTACATGAACATATAAGCCATATGAGTTTAAGTCTAGGTTGTTTTCATTTTCCGGATAAAATAACCTGCAATATAGACATGAAAATAATTGACGAAATGATACATTGGGACCCAGTAGTAAAAAATATGTAATAAATATAAAATTGGCGCTGTAAATGAGATGTTGAGATCAATGTTAATGGGGAAACAAGGCACGCCATCCTATAAGACGAAAGCCTCTTATTATACATGTTATTCAGATGTCGTTGACTGATATCAACAATAATCCAGACATGCGTACTTGCACGAGAACTTCCGTACACACCTACACTGTTATGTGTAAATTGGCTATGTGATCAAATCCCTAAACTACGAAATCTCAACTGAACTATTTAAGAGACTTAACATGCCAAATCTTAAATGTGTGTTAATATTTTGGGTGTAACAAAAAACTCATTTCAACCCTGTATCGTGAGACTTTCTTTGACTAAAATATTATCTGCTTCACGGTTACTTGTTGAGCAAAATTGACAACCCTTATAGATTGGTGTGGCGTACAAGTTTCTTACTCGTCAATACAAGTGGTGTGTTGACAACTTATGTGTACAAATTAACCCAAAAGTGAAAAGTCAATGCGAGTATATGGATGCAGGTATGATAGTCTAATAACTTCCTTATTAGAGACAGTGACTTGACCATCCGTCGAATCAGAAACTTTGAATCAAACAATAAGTAAGGTTAATTTGACCAAGTTCAAAGAGATTCGCCTATACTTTCGCATAATGAAAACTATTAAGTCCTGTAGCAAATTGGGTAACAGGTAGCTGGGGTTGTTACTGACGTACCCACTATCAGACTTGACTTCTTTAGCACCATCTCGGCACACAATGTATCCTATTCCCGAATGATTGTTTCAACAGATAGCCACAGCTATACTCCTTGATTTGATTTGATTAACACCAAAAAGTGTGCTTTTGGTTGACTGTGTGAATATGTTAGACGGTTAAGCAGTTATTTAGATCCGTATTATAAATACGATATTAAAATTAAATAATTTGGCAATTGTTTTAAAGTTGTTTCACTCATTTTACGACATTCCCTTTGTGGCATGTGGAGCGCTGTCAAACTGTTCAATGGACGTAGATTACCTATCGAGGAAGACAAAAGGACTTATTCAGCGGGAAGAGCGCTCTACAGATGTATAGTACTTTTAATTTTAGAGTTGATTCGTCCTCTAACTAAAAAAGACAACGTACATGACGACAACAATAGGCCTATGTCAATTATTTTTTTACCTTCAATACACTAAAAGGCGTTTATGAGGTCGCCTCTATCCCGTGTTTAACTGCAATACACTAAAAGGGGTTTATGAGGTCGCCTCTATCCCGTGTTTAACTGCAATACACTATAAGGGGTTCACCAGGTCGCCTCTATCCCGTGTTTAACTGCAATACACTAAAAGGGGTTTATCAGGTCGCCTCTATCCCGTGTTTAACTGCAATACACTATAAGGGGTTCACCAGGTCGCCTCTATCCCGTGTTTAACTG